>JAAEAF010008607.1:0-55465 GCA_011037195.1 Triatoma infestans
TGTCTTGGTGTGGGTGTGGCCAACACTAATATATAAACTCGCCCCATTGGAAGAGGGGATGATTATACGATTATACTTCAGTACGTCTTCATATATGAGCAGCAGTTTACGCGTCCCTATACAGTTTTTATTTATACTTATTACTTTTAGTTGTGCATCTTAGTTCATTTATCTTAATCATTCTAATTTATTAGTTATTTATCTTCTATTTATTTCTAAGTATTTCATGTTAATAGTAAATATACTGTAAATATAGTAAATGTAGTATATAGTAAATATAGTCTATTTTTATAAATTCAGTGTTAGTAATTCGAGCTCTAACTTCCAAAAATCTCTAAACTAACTTCCGCCCTCTTCAAGACATCTACTACATACCATGGAATCACAATAAACGATTCCACTACACCGTTCACACACATACACACAGACCATTTGCTAAAAAACACTTTTTTTGGACTCAGAGGACCTCAAAACGGATATTTCCGGTGAAAACTCAATACCGGAATTTGACACGATTACAATACTTGAGTAAGAGAAAGTAAAAAAAAAAAAAGAATTTATAATAATGTATTAAAATAAAACAATACATTGTTCGGCCGCCAGCTTCTGAAGAAAATAAATCAATTGAATGCTCAGAGTAGAACATGGCTAACAATTGTTGATTTGTTTTTTATTATTAATAAGCCAAGAAAATAATCATTCTTTTTGTCAGTTGGGTGATATTTATCTCTATTTTACCCTAATAAATGATATAATTGTTAATACTAAAGCCTGATTGATGCATATATTGATTAGTTTACCAAAAGGTACTTAGTAATAATTAAGTTACATTAAATAAATAAACATAGTAAAAATTGGAGGGTATTGCATTCTCATGCAACACAAAACTACATAATTAATATGCTATCATGGGAACAAGTTCGCTAGGAACATTGTTAATAAATTGAACAAAAATATATGTGGAAACATGGTAATGAAACGGAATATACCTTATAAAATATTAAGCCATTAAGATCTAGTACAGCATAACAGTTTTAAAGATTTACTTTTGATTACATCACGGTAAGAAATAATTTTTATAAACAATTTTACACAAACTTATACATAGCTTTCACTTAAGAATAATTATTAAAAACAAGGGATCAAGTTGTATAGTTATATACATATTACTCGGTCATTATAAACTGGCGTCTATTGAAGGCCCTTAAAATAAATATAATCAATAAATCCAAATTTGATAAATTCGAAACTTTTTTTTTTATTAAAAAAAAAAATCTGCTGTGAAACACTCACACAACTTTCTCTTACTGCAGTTTTCACAAATTTAATTGAAACCAGATTTCACAAATTTTCTTCAAATATATAATTTTTTAATAAATGTTTATTTTTCTTCAATTTTATATCAACAGGAGAATCTGAACTTAATAGAATGACTTTTTTGAGAACAGCAAAACTCATTTTCTCACCGAAACTTCGTTGAATAAACTTTCACCAGTTGGTCTTTCCAAGTCAACAATTTAAGGAACTTCTTGTCGGACAGACTTTGGAGATTTCAGGTTGTGAAGATAGCGAAAACAATAGCCAAAACTTCTCTTTATTCTTTTCCAAAACGAAAAATATTCTATCTATTTTACTGGACAAGTATTTGTCTAAATTCTTGTGGTTGTGTCGGCAGGACAGCAAAAAAATATCAAGGATTTATTCCAAGTGAGCCTACATCATTTTGTGGACATAGATCTGTTTCGGGGGCGTTCGCCCATCATCAGGATGTCTTGACATACGCAATTAAGTAATAATAAAATACTTGTCAAACCAGTGTGTAAACTAATTTTGCTTTGTATAAATCTATGTTTATGTAGTGGAAAAACATACAGTGGAAAAACATACATCTACTCCCCCACCAAAAACATACATCCACCGCTCAACTTCCCCACCGCTCATACGCCTACATCCCCGCTACTACAGCTAGCGCCCCCTAAATACTTCAATAAGGAAGGGGGCAAGAAGAAATCTAACTGGCTCAACAAGAAACTAGGAGGGACTACGAATTGTAGGTGGGTCAAGAAAATTCGTATAAAAGACAACGCTACACCACATCAACATGAGTAAATCAGTAGTAATCATTAGTGATACACATACGTGCTTTTACGTCTGTCTCTCTCTTTCGTTCTATCAACTAGTCATTCAGCAGTTTAAGTAAATATTATTAATTATATTATTGTGAAATTTACCAGTGTCTTCATCACTAACCATCCCATCACATTTAACAAAAAAGGTTTTATCAAGACAACCTGATAATGGGCTAACACCCTGAAACAGGTAGATGATCACAAAATGAAGCAGGCTATCGCAGAAAAAAAAATCTCTGTTACTTGTCTGAATTATCATGGGCTAACCCTTCTTTTAGAACGTTTAAGAGTTCAATCATAGTTATCATTTGGCCATTGATCTAGGAACATTGTTTAAATCAATTTCTCGAAAATCCCACCCGACATCCGAGACGGTTCTTCTCTTCAGCGATGGAGAATCAATAACATAATGTTTTGGAGAGTCTCCATTAACCCTAATTAAATTCAAAGTCAGTTTCAATCATTACTAGTTGCGAGAACTTTATACCCTCTATATACGTCAGAAAAAAATAAATAAATAAATAAAATGACTAACATAATGAAAAATAGAAATTGTAATATTTCGTTAGATGGTAATTATGTAATTAATTCGAACAGCAACCCATTTTACAAATATATTAGGCAATCTGGGCTATAGATAACATTACTTAAGAGTTCAGATCTTCGATAGGCATAAATAGAGAGGAGATAAGCTAGTTATAGTTAGCTAATCCTCAAAATGCAAAATTATTAACTAACTAGTTATACTATAGAGACCATAGTTTTAGAGTTTCAGCAACGAAATTATTTGAAATCTATATACTTTAAATAATCTATTCATGTTTTCAATTTTTTATAAACCTGCATAAAGTTTGGAAATTTTTGCAGGAAACTTTTTGATAATATGTATATGAATGTAGTAAACTTAGGGAAAGTGGAGAATTTACCAAATTTCTTAATTATAACTATTTTATTTTCTAAATTCTGCATTGAAGTTAAAAGAAGTTTGTGATAGTTTGTTTCCTTTTTATTATTAACTATTCATATTACTTTTATATACAACTTGTTGTTTACAATATTTGTATAACAATGCCACCTTTTTATTTCATTTGTGTTTATTTAAGCTTCAGTTTAATGGGTTTTCAGTTGTTATTACTCTTTTTAATGTAGCTGACGTTTTTATGTTTAAAGATGATTTATATTTTACTTTTCCTTATATATTTTTTTTTAATTTATTATTTTTTTCTGAGTTCTTCTTTATTTTCAACCTTTATTATTTGTTTTTTAGATTTATCATTTCTATTGTATTGTATTATATACAATACAATACAAATCTCCATTTTTGGGGGGTTTCTTCAAAATATAAAATAAATAAAAAAAATATATGAGATTACATAAATATAAAGAAAGCAAGTATAAAAATTTTCAAAACAAATACAGAATTTACATCCATATTAAAAGATTCGAGTCAAACACAGTTCTACTTCACTAAGAATAGTAATGAAACTTTCCTAACAATTCGATATTATATCTGTTAGGTCGCTTTGTTCAGGGGAAAACTATTTACTTTTAGACGTGCTCAACAAAATCCTATCAAGGAACCACAGACTTAGTCTCAACCTTAATATCAATGACCAAAGTTTGAACAGAGTTTCTCTGAGAACTACTACTGCGTTAACAACCGGGGTTTTACCATGCCTCCTTCTTAAGAAGATCATGGGCGTATTTCCCCCTAGTTAACATGAAAATTCATACAAAGTAAGGAAGAAAATTTAACTACTCTATTATTTACTCATTAAAATAGTTATATAAATTTCTAAGGTTAATTTTCAATGTCAAAATATGTCTCTACAGCATTTCCATATTCCTATTCAACTTAATCTTAGAATTGGTAAAACTAATGTAATTATAAGTACACTAGGTATACAATTGTATTTTTTCCGCAGTAAGTATTATGGTAAATTTTAGGTTTATGTTTTTAAATTTTCACTATATGTCAGAAAAATTACAATATCAATTACTTCCGCTTCAGTAGGCTTTAAAAAATCTTGAAGTAGTTACAAAAAGTTGTCCACAAGACTGCACTAGTGGTGTGTAACAGAAATTAATAATATGTTAATGTAAACTCTCTAGACGAATTTAATAAATTTGCTCTGACGATGGATGAAAATCCGAAAGCGAAAGGTATGGAATATGTGAAGTATGCATGAAAATTAAATTTTCAATTAAAATGTAATAATTTCAATTTAAATAATGATACATTTAGCGCATCGACAGAAGTAAAATGAATTTATCAGAGACATTTTCCGTGGTAGCCTGCTTCCTTTTGTGGTCATCGACCGGTTTCGGGCGTTCGCCCATCTTCAGGATGCGTTTTCCAGACAGTGTGCCAACACAGACTCGTATAGAGTAACTAGACTAGAGTTGTGGAAACTAAGTTACTCTATACGAGTCTGTGTTGGCACACTGTCTGAAAAACGCATCCTGAAGATGGGCGAACGCCCGAAACCGGTCGATGACCACAAAATGAAGCAGGGCTACCACGGAAAATGTCTCGATGCTTTCCAGCTCTGCGGAACCAACCACCACAATAAAATGAATTTAGCTAAATTCAATGTAATTCTCAGCTTATCTGATAATGTTTACTTTAGTAGTACATCTACCGAGGAATTGTATGATAATTTTATATCAACCTTACAAAATTGTTTAAAAAGACTTTAGGGATGCTAAATTTAAAGCGTACTTTATTCCAAGAAAAGTAGGAATAAATCCTGGTTTAATTCTGAATATATTAATGCGAAACGGGAATTAAGCAAACTACACAAAAATCTAATTAAAAATAATTATAGGAATGATGAATTGGAGCATTATTTGTTGTGTAAATGTAAATATAAAAATTTTATAAAATTGTGTAAAGGTTTGAACAGATTAAAGTCAAATTATGTAATGTACGCAACCTATCGGATTTTTGGAATACAATATCAAAATTTTGAGTAAAAAATAGTGTCACTAATTCTATACCTGTTCATGATTGGGAAGTGTATTAAAAATAAATTTTTGTGCCATTACTAAAATGTGAGGACACATATTTCGATTTCTTTTGTCCCGAGTTGGATGATGAAATTTCACTTGATGATACGGGTAGAATCTGGTTTAATTAAATTTCGAGTATTTAAAAAAAATGTATCAGTAGTGGATTAAATTACTGTCTCTACCAGATGACGGTATACCGAAACTGTTCTATTTAAAACTATTAGGACTTCAATTCAATCATATATTGAATGATCTAAAATTCATAAAGCTGCTGGGCTTGACATGATACCCAATGAATGCCTAAAGATGCCGCCGCCTGCTTGGGACCATTATTTATGCATTTATTAAATAAAATAAGGTGTAGTGAGGATATTCCTTCTACTTGGGCTAAAATAAAACTTAAATTAATATTTAAATGAGATAATAAGTTAGATTCAGATAACTATAGAAGTATTTCGATTTTTAACACGACAGTAAAAACTTCAATTTAACTTCAACTTTATATATTAGGCGTTAAACAAACATTTCCAGAACAAACATTAGGAATGAAAACAAAGTCATTCCAGAAGAACAAATGGGATTTCGGAAAGGACGCAGTTGTATGGACGCAATATTTACACAGCTCAGTTACTTACATTCACTTACATCACCAAAAAAGGAAAGTTTGGGCTATATTTGGCGATTAAAGAAAGCTATCGACTCCGTTTGTCATAATAATTTATAGCTTAAATTGTTTAAATAGGAGGTCAATGTAAAATATATTAGATTTTTAAAACAGATGTATGAATAGGCGTCGGTGGTTATAATGCGAAAATGACAAACTTTCTAATGAAATTCCCTGTTTCAGCCGGGGTTTTACAGAGAGAAATTTTTTTCCCTTTAATTTTCAATTTATTCATTTCCGATTTAATAGATTACTTCAAAGCCTAAGGAGCACAAGGTTTAAATATTTACAATACAGATGTGATTACAGTTATTTGGCATACTGACGCCCGATAAAAGTTACAAATAGGGAAATATTGCGAATTAAATAATTTTTCAATTAATGTCAAAAAAAAACTAAAATAGTCTCATTTTATAAAGTACGGTTGAACAAACATAAAAAATTTACTTTTAACAATAACAATATAAATTGCGAAAAACAATTGCATTCACATATCGTACATGTGTTCGTATGTTTCGGCGGGAAAATTTACGCGAACGGGAGATGTTTTTCTTAAAAAGGGAGTTGTAGCTAATTCAGAGGTTATAGAAATCTCTGAAACATTGTAAATCGGATTTTTGGGGGACCATAGTGCAGTTATTTGATTGTATGTCCGGAACGGTTGTTCTGTATTTGTGTGGGGCGAGGACTGTGTTTAGAGAAGAGAGTACGGAATCAATTAAACTTTCTAAAAACACTTCTCCATCTGCAGAAAAATACCCCATGGAAATACTGCTATGTTCGCCTCCTCGAAACGGGTAGAATCCATTGTAAATTTCGAATATTTAAAACAATTTATCAGTGGTCGATTAAATTACTGACAATACCAGATGACGGTTTACCAAAATTGTTCTATTTAAAACTAACAGCACTTCGATTCCTTTTAACTGGGCCTAGGAAATGAGAAATGTTCTGTTTTTCTTAGGTTCTTCTCCATTATGGGAAGGGCAAAACGTGGATATGAAAAATTTAATACTTTCAAAAACCTTAAAAACCATATATTTAGCAAAGATACAAATGCATCATAGAAACCGATTTATCGTTTGATTAGTGCTCTTCAAGGTAGCGAATCGTATCTACAATTTAACATTAATATAACGAAATTATGACTTGTGTTCCAACTTAGAAGGGCAAATATAAAACATTGTAATATTCATTTCAAAGGTAAAAAATATCAATTTCATTACAATGAGATCTGTAAATTTTGTTTGATGACTTACTATATTTCATTGCCCGCAAGTGCTCCATGAACTTCGTCAGAACTGTACACACTACACTTAAACTACATACACTCTACACTTTACAGACAAGAACAAACACAGTACACAAAGTACGGTCTCCGTCCCTAGTTAATTCGCGTAAGCCAAGGGAGAAGGAAGGGATTAGCACAGAAGAAGCGCGCTGGACTAGCAATGCGGAGGCCCCTGGTTCGAATCCTGCAGGCTGCCCTTAGATTTTTTTCTTCCTAGGAGCCTCTACAACCCACTATCCGGTGGTGGGTAGTGTTGTCTGTAGCTAGAGAGCATTGTAAGGAGGCCGGCTATGCATTGGACAAGGCTCCGGGGGGTACAATAGATCTTTCAGGTCGCAGTGCAATAATCCCCTACAACAATCTAAATCTAAATCTACTATATTTCATATTAGAATTTCCGGCGTGTTTAATGCATAGAAACAAATATTTAAAAAGATTTATAAATAAGGTTCAAAACAAAACAGAACAAAACTATTAACAGTAGATACAATAGATAAATTGAATGGTTTGTTTGTATTTAGTGTATATATGTCAAAATTATAATGAGGTTTTGTACGGCAATGACCAGAGGAGTTTTTGAAGTTGCTCTAAGTTTCGGGTACCATTGGTGCCCTTCTTCAGGAGCCCTGTAAAATTTATTGGAGAAAATACACTTATACAATATTGTAGTTGCAAGAAAGGTGCATAGATTTATAACAGAAAAAAAAGAACAAAAATATAAATTGAAGAAATATTAACAAAAGAAATTATAACATAGAAGTGACAGTAAATAAAATAAAATGATATTAACAATGAGAGAAAATATCAAACAGATAAAGATTGTAATAGGATCTGAAGAGAGGGATCCAAAGCAGAGAGAGAGAGAGAGGATTACTCTTTAGTTTAGGCCAGACTAGAATGGGAGAAACTGTTTAAATACAGCTGTGTCAGCCATAGGAGGGAGTCTACCGACAGTCTTGCAGCAGAGTTCATACAGCAGTCACAACACGTCATCCTTTCTCTTTACCTCTCACTACCATTTGATGTATTACCTCTTATTTACATTTAGTGTTCCTCTTATATATTTTAGTGTAAAGTCCAGGCAGTTTGGGCTACTTTTCTATTATACAGTGTTCAGCTTTACTTCTAGTTTATTTATCTATCTAACCCAACTTCTCTCCTTTTATAAGATACTTTTAGAGTAGGAGAGGAGTGTCGCTGAGAAGGTTGATATTGAAATGAAGAGAGAGTATTTTTTAAAAAATTACAAAAAACTGTTGAAAGGTGAGAGGGTTAAGACAAATGTTTTAGGGAGGCGCGGCAGTTTCAAATTTGGAAGAACGAATTATAAATTGCAACAAATTGCTGCGCCTCCCGATAAACATTTTTCTTATCCTTCCCACCTTTTAACTGTTTTTTGTAAATGTTTAAAAAGTACTCTCTCTTCATTTCGATCTCAACGTTCTCAACGTACACTCCTCTTTTACCCTAAAGAAATCTTTATCTGTTTTATATTTTCTCTCATTGTTAATATCATTTTATTTAGTTTACTGTCACTTCTATGTTATAATTTCTTCTGTTAATATTTCTTCAATTTAAATTTTTCTTCTTCTTTTTTTTTTCTGGTATAAAACTGTGCACTTTTCTTGTAACTACAATACTGTGCAAATGTATTTTCTCCAATAAATTTTGGGCTCCTGAAGAAGGGCACCAATGGATACCCGAAACTTTGAACAACAAAGAAAATTCTTTTCTTTAAAAACTCCTCTGGCCATTGCCATGCAAACACCTCATTATAATTTTAATGCCTGACGATTTGAATACCATTTTTATAAAAAATTATGTTTCAATAAACAAAATTTATGATTTGTGTTTATTTACTGAAGCCAGAGACTATTTATTTTTATTCTAAGATGTTTATTTTATTTATTTATTTTTTTTTTTGCTCAGTTGAATTTTGTTTGGATTTTTACATTGTACACCAAGATTTTTTTAATTACCTTAGTTTCATTTAATCTTCTAGCTAACTTATGCTAGTGTAATCTTCATAATCTTATTTTATTGTACTTTTTTGTTTGTTAATGTCCAAACTTATGGCTATAGGATATATTTCTTTTAAGTCAAATAAAAATATTCTATTCTGTTCTACGTAATTAGAAAAGATAACTGATATGCGATATTTTTGAAAAAGTTATAAAATATAAATGAGAAAAAAAAAAATGAATGAAATGTATACAAGCCGTAATGCTTAATTACAAATAATTTAGTACACACCATTAACAAGTCCAAACTTTAGTAGCTGATAAACAATGGTTATTTTGGAAAGTGATTGCCTGCAGGTAAATGGAAAGTTCAGCAACTTGTGCAGCATGAAACATCAATCTTTGTTTACTTAATAAGTTTGTGATAAGAAAAAAAAAATATATATATTTTTTTTACCAACTAGTTTGACAAGCATAAACAAAATTAACTTCAAACAAGATACCTTCTACTTTCTTCTTGTTTCTCAAAAAAAAAAAAAAAATCCAAAGTCACTTTCCCTCTCTATGAATAGATTTTTTTTTATTTATGCTATACAAGTATATTTAATTTTCTTTACGTTTGCCTAAAAAGAGCTGAAGGAAAATAATCCTTTGTGGTTTTCGTACCATGTTTACCTTTGCCTGCTTCAAAGGCCTAAAAAAAAAAATACTAAAAGGAAATCTCCTTTTTCCTCCTAGTTATGTTTGAATTGAAAACACCCGAATGGCAAACTACTAATCATATTTCCCGTTTGTTTGTTGTTACCATTATTTATGACAGAAAATATAAAAATAAATATGATAATCCACATTCATCAAAAGGGAACGCTTAATGAAAATTGCAATTTTCTGGGCTGTTCAAATTTTCGAAAACAATACATTTATGGTAATTTTAAAATTTGGTAATTAGAAAACGTCGTAAGACAATGGTGTGTCTTGCACAAACATTTTTGGCGTTTTTTTTTGCAAAAATATTTAATTTTCCTTGGTATTACATCTTTTAGAACATAGAATTGCACGCCATAAACTGACATGCCACCTATCCCCTAACTTTTCCAGAACCTCGCAAAAATAAATTTCCCAAATGATATATAGGTATTTATGGTAATTTTACCAAACTCGAAAGAAAATCTATGGAACCGCTTTTGAGAAAATTGAGAATCACTGGAAAATTTGTTTAGTCAAATGATAACTTCCGGATCCCTTAGTGATAGTTAAATGAAATATGAAGAATATGAATGTTTGTATGGACGGGGGGGGGGTTCAGAGTGCAAGGTTTTGCACATAAGTTTATTATGCTTAGGAATGAGTGGACGGCAGGATAAGTTTAGGGTAGGATCATTGTCCCCCGATGAATATAGGACACTAGTTTAGGTCTAGTGTTAGGTCAGAGTGTATAAGCTCTAGTGTTAGGTCAAGTGTATTATAGTGATGCCCACTTTCAAAGCTAAGCTGCAGTTAAAAAAAAAGAAAAAAAAAGTTTGAAGACTTCACGATTTTATCGTCATCGAGTTATAAGAACATTATTATCACATTTTCTCTAAACACAGAAAGATGTAGGTACACTAAACCCATTTCTAAAATAGTTTAATTAAAAAGTGAGAAAAGTAAGACTTTTACACACTTGAGTTCAGAGTTTGTCCGGACGAGAGGTGTAAAAAATATTTCGCTCATGAGTTAAATATTAGCAATTTCCTGCAATCGTATTACATTGGGACTTAAATTATACGAAAATAAAAATAAATATAAAATGTATTTTAATTCAAGTTAAATACTCCCTCTCTCTATAACCTTTTCCGTTTGGGTATCTGGGATTTGTTTTGATCTTGTTTTCGCGTATTACCGCTAGATGTCAGGCTAATTCGTACTTGAATAATGTTACTTTTACACACTAGTGAGAGAAATTAGTATCTGTAACTCGTTTGTCTGTGAAAGTTGAACTTTCTTCAACAAATTTAGTGTAATAATCGTCATATTATTTCAACTATTGCAAAAAAAAAAAAGATTTTTTTATATACTGAGAAACTCAGCACATATATTTACGATGGAACATAACTACAAAATTTGGCAGTAATTTTTTTTTAAATATTTTTAATGTGTGTTTGTTCTGTAAAATAAATATCAATATATCAAAATCAAAAATGTCAAAAATATTTAAACTTGTTGAAGTGTGTACATGTAAATAACTAAAGTACTCACGTAATCATATAAAGTACTAAAACAGCAAACTTGTTTTTCTTACCTGAAACGTCAAAATGTTAAGAGTTAGTATAATTCACAAATTATTAAATTGAAAAAAAAAATAAATAAATAAAAGTATTATCTAGTAAGAGACAGCCTTACCACTTTCTCTTATACCAATTAATACAAATTAATTAATAAATTTTCATTAAAATTGTTACGTTTACAACGTTTAGGCGGACTGGGCATTAAAAAAAAGGTGATAGGGGTTATACTTAGACTTATGTAGAGCGCCCTCTTTCAAAACTAATAAAGCAGTTTAAATACAAACCTAACTGACAGACCCTCCCCTAAACCCCTTTAAAACAGCTTTTTTTGGAAAAATGGTTCGTATAAAAGACACCATTTCAATCACTTTTTTGTCTGTACATTCTTCCCATATACCCCTTTTCCTCCTGGTACTTCAGGGGATCTTTCTAGACCGTACGTAGTCTTTCGGGTTTACCGGTCCCCCGTTGCAAGTAACGGGATCGTTTAACAAGAAAGGGATACAACCATTATGGAAGAGACTTTTAGTGCAATGCCCGACCATAGTAGAAGCGCCGAAGCACTCCCCACCTGGACCCATTTAAGAGCAGGTTGAGATACGCTCATCCAGCGCGCAGAGTGATCCCACAACGTGGTCACACTCCACTACCAGAAGCTAGAGAGATGGCACTCTCTAACAGATTCTGGTGAACCGCGCATACCCAGCAAAATGCGCTTCTATCAGCGGACTGGCTCCGGAGTTAATTTTATATTGCGTGTCTCCTCCCGCTCAACTCATGACCTCGGTCATTGGAGTTATTGGTCAAACTACGGCCGCTACGAATCCAATTGGCTTGGAAAGTAGCTTGCGCCCGTAGTTCAGTATTTCAACTCTAACGAGCTAGCGTGACTAACGAGCTGGCGTGATCTAATGTCCATCTACTGTTTCCTGTCCATTGTCTCAAGCACAGAGGTTTCAGTAACCCAGGTAACTTGCAGGCAACCCTGCAAGGGGAAAGGATCAGGATGGATTGGGGGAGGGAATCCCCAACCTGGAAAGCAAGAGGCTGACTGACTCAAAAATCTTTCTGTAAACTCGCAGATTTCCAGTTAATCGATTTTTCTTCCAATTTTATATTCTGTCCATGATTCTAATTTAGGTTATTAATGTTACTATTAAGTAGGTGTTGAAAGATTATATTTTACTGAAATGGTTCTTTAGTAGAAAACATAATGCTACTATTCCCTCAGCTAATTCCCAAAAATAAAATTCTGTCTACACATGCGCATACAGAAACAATTTCTGAAAACCACTTTTCTTTGTATTAAGGAAAAAAGATTTGATTGTTTTTGTTTTGTTTTTTTGTTCTATTTATACTACTTTTAGAGAATAACTGTTCATCTTCAGAAAACATTGGTATTCTGTGTATTTAGATAATTTTGTTTAAACTGCTCTTTAAATAAACCAATCTTGAATGTACTCACTTTTTTTTTTTAGTCTCAAGAGCTATTTTAGTTTAGTTTAGTTACTATTTTTAGTTCTCCTCTATTTTATTTTAACATAAAGATAAGTATACCAATTAAATTAGTTAAACACTTAGAACTAATTAATGAGCTATCAGTGATGAACCGATAGGTAAGATGTTCTTCGCATCACTAGATACTCCATTGATCTGGAAGTCTAGCTATACAGGCATTAACAATACATTAATGGATGAAGAACACCGTGAGATTGATAATTCCATGTAGTTTCAAGTGGAAACATAAGATCATTTATGGTGTTTAATATTTCTTCTCCTTAATTTGCCACATATTTTTGAAATATTGTAAATTATAATTGTTTTAAAAGCCAGAAATACAATAAAGTACTTCTTTGATGAAGTACTAATATCAATTAATGGACTATTTTTTTTTTTAATTTTGCCAATTTTTGCAAAGACGACAATCCAACGATTTTCTTTAAAATTTAATATCTTATATACAGGACACTTAACACTTAACTGGGAAAAAGAATTAGTAAAGAAATTGTAGAAGGTTGTGTAAGAAAGGAAACATTAAACTTCCCTGTAAAGTGCCTTTTTTTTAGAGAATTATATGGGTCTACTGATTATATTGTCCCTATATTTTTTATATTACTTTCTCTTACTCCTAGTAAGAGGAAGTATTGCAATCGTGTCAAATTTTCGATATCTAATTTTCACCGGAAATATCCGTTTTGAGTACAAAAAAGTGGTTTTTAGCAAATGGTGTGGGTGTGTGTGTGAACAGCATAGCTCATAAACGAAGAATCGCAGGAAGTTCAAACTTGATATTCCGTTTAGTTATCACTATGGGCTCCAACAATGGTCCATCTGTCAAAATTCCTTCACCGGAAGTACCAATTTACTAGTTGATTTTTTTTTACGTTTTTTACGTTGCAATTTTCTCAAAAATGGCTCCAACGATTTTCTTTAAACTTGATATATCAACTACACATAAAAAGAACTTACAATTTTTATTTGAAACATGTCTCCGGGAAAATTTATTTGAGGGCACTTCTGGGGGAGGGGTGTGGTTAGGTTTTCATCTTAACTACTATTTCAGATTATTAGACAATTCTGTCATCTAAATAATGTTAATTACAATTAAATATGTTGTTGAAATTCCGAGTTTGCAAAAAATCGGATAATCGGAAGTGCGTTTTTTTTGTTTAACACTATACTCAATAATTTTTTCTCTTTTTCGCGATTTTCTCGAAACTTCTTATATACACTAAACATGCAAAGGTCGACATGTTTTATTTAAAACATTTCTCTGGAAAAGTTCATTTAAGGGCACTTTTAGCCCTTAAATGGTGGGGTTACAGCTTCCTCTATCTAAAGTGGTATCATAATTTGATTATACAATTCTATCATCCAAACAAAATTAATTAGAAATAAATAGATGGGCAAAATTCCAAGTTTTAAGAAAATTAGTAAGCCGGAAGTGCGCTTTTACTGAACCATTTTTTCAGTTTTCGACGAATTTCGTTATATTTGGTAAGCAAACTATAAAATTTGTCAATTATAATTTTGAGAACAGGAGTAAGAGAAAGTTGTGTGAGTGTTTCACACCACATTTTTTACTTTCTCTTATATATATATTTTTTTATATGTTAATGAGAATTAAATTTGTTCGTCACATTTAGTGTATAACAAAAATGGATGTTTTCAGTTTACAGCGATTAAAAGAACCAACAAGATTTATTTACTTTCAACTTTGTATATGAATTACAAATATATAGAAATAACACTTTTAATTGGAACATTGTTTCGAGAATAATGATTGTTGCGGGAAAGCTGACATTTCATATTTCCCTCAAACGTTTCATTTTATTATAGTGTAAAATTCCCTTCTGTACACTAATGAAGATATTTAAAAATTTAGTAAAAATACCAATTTTTTACACGATTTTATCAATTAGAATGACATAAAAGCAATAAGAGTAAATATTATGAATATTTCACACCAGATTGTACCACTGATACTATGGTATTTATTGTATCACTGATATTGTGGTATTGTATCACTGACCGGTAATTACAATTCCCCTGGGTCTGACAAAGTGTTTTCTAGAAATTGGTCCTCTCACATGTGCGTGTATTTGTGTTTTGTATGAACTATATAAGTTCCTACAATAAACCAATGAAGCCGGCTTGTGATCTCGAAATTGAAACTATGTCTAACAAAAATAGAAAAATATCTTGAACAAAGGATATACCTTTTTTTTACAACTGATTTGAGTTATTTTTATTATTAATTATGGCTCCCTTATTTTAATCTATTAAATGAGTAACCCTATTTTTGATACTAGGGCATGTTGACGTAGACGGTTGCCAAGACAAAGAAATGCGTTTCATCTCCCTTTTATGGCCTGAACCCATTTGTAGGATAAGCGACAAGTCTCTTTGGGAAGAAGACAGAAATGAGGAGGATGTGAAGAGAGCATAACTCTGGAAAACCTCTTCCAAAACCGAAGCAAGCTAAGACCTTTTTGGGTGGTTAATAACCACCACCCAAGAAAAGTTTTGACACATGCATCAGTCTGAGTAAAAAAAAAAAACAGGTTTCCCCATAGGGCAATTGCACCTGAAGATAGCACCTGCAGATTCTGTGGGAAGACTCCCACAGACTGGAGGTAGTGACTCCAGCAAACCTCTTATGGTATTGTTACGCTATCATCCAGAAAAGATTTGGAAGCCTTGGTAGTTACCAGGAGTTTGGAAAATGATATACCCTGCTTAGAACCTGAGATTTCTCAGATATCGTAATTTCGAAGAGGTGCTATGGGTAAGTGGTCCCATCCTGACACCAATGGGGTGGAACGATAGACCTCCTTTGGCGCATTAATCCATTAAAAATGAACTGTTAGATCTTTATTTTATTTTTCAAGTGTCGCCACAAATTTTTTAAATTTAAGGATTCTAAATACTGTTTAAGGAGTCCAATGAACCCTCTAAGAATAAGTAAATTATAAAAGAAGTTAATTAATGAGACATTTAAAGAAGAATGGAATTCAATTGAAATCTATAAATAGATTTCAACCTGCAAAGTTTCAACAGTTGATCTTAATACCATTCGAGATGTCTACTCCAGCAGTTTTAAGAAGTACTGAGCATTAGCATCTTTTTTTTTTTTCTTTGTTGGAATTAATTTCTCCCCCCTTAAAACAAAGTTGTGCGTTATGAGACGGTTGAGTTGCTGGGAAAAATGATAAAAATCTCACCTCTCTAAAGTAAATTATAAATTCCCTAAATTAATTTCTTTTAAAAGAGAGAAATCTCGCTTTGGCTAAAGGGACCATTAAACTACCATTAAGAAAATTAATTTGTACCTGTTAATCAAATAAACAGTACGTTGAACTTTATGTTTCAAAAAACAAAAAAAGTATATATATGAATTCTGACTTATTTTACTTTATTTTTTTTAATGATTTTTTTTTATAATCATATTATTAAAAATATAGTACTGCCTATATTTAAACTTAATTTACAAAACTTCGCTAATATTAAATTAAATATTTATTTAATCAAAATCTTTCGAGTTTAATTTTATGTAACTTTTCTTATTAATTATACATATAATCGAATATTGTTTTGCAACCTACGGTCCAAACCACAGGAAATTAAAGAGGGACGCACATCCACAAAGCTGTCAGGTATGACTAACGATGAGTGTATGAACTACAAAACAAGCTGTCAATGGGTGATGGAAAATATCATATACACAAATAAATCATAAAATCTATTCGGAGTAACTTTCTGTTTATTTATTTTATTTCTTTAAATAAAGATTATTGTCTCTTTTTGTTATTTATATCAACATAATTGTCATCAGAATTTAATTCATTCTTAAAAATTTATTAAGCTCTTCAATTGGTGATAATTGGTGAAGTTGATGCTCTATTTTTCAGGCAGACATCACGTATATTAACGATCAGATTTCGTGGACGGATGTAATGAACATTTACTTTATCAACTATAATTTTTTATAGATCTATCAATCCAAGAACTAAACCATTGATCGATCAATCGAACATTGTCGCTGAAGTTACTATAGTAGCCCTATTGGCGATAACAGTGATCAACAAAGGATTTTTTTCTTACACTTTGATAGGTACACTTTATTTATTTACTTTAGTACTGTTAATCCTGTCAAATTTTCGATACTGAGTTTTCACCAGAAATATACGTTCGTACGAAGGAACGTGAGGTTCCTTCTGAATCGAAAAAAGTGGTTTTTAGATTACAAAATGGTCACTGTGTGTATGTGTGTGTGTCTTCTTTGGTCTTCTTTTTAAAGAAGCAGAAGGGGCAGCTTCAGAACAGTTTCACAACATAAACGATGCAAAAATTAAAGAGGATGACGTTTTAATTAATTGTAGCATCACATTTATTATTTAGTTTACGAAGAACCTTTATTTTTTAAGTAAATTTCTTTTCGAAACCTGACGTGTTAGAAGTAATCTATTTTTGTTATTGTTAATATAATAACGATTTGTTGGCCAATGATAAAACTAACAAGCACTTGCTTCATACTGTTGTATGATTGCAGAACAGCTCAGACTTAGAGAAAAGAGGCATGTTATGGCAGATGCAATCAGATACAGTGTATTTAATTATAATTTATTAAAGAGACATTATAAACTAAAGTAATGCTTATTTTTTCAAACAGCGTTTAATCCAAATACCGAACAAAGAGACGTTATTATATACATAAAAAAATCTGGTGTGATGCACTCACACAACTTTCTCTTACTCCAGTTTTCAAAAATTGTAATTGACAAATTTTATAGCTTATGTACCAAATTTGATGAAATTCGTTGGAGTTTGGCGAAAACTGAAAAAAACTGTAAAGTAAAAGCGCACTCCCAGTTTAGTAATTTTCTTGAAACTTGGAATTTTGGCCATCTATTTATTTCTAATTAATTTTATGTGGATGATAGAATTGTATAATCAAGTATGATAGCATTTTAGAGGAAACATAACCCCAACCCTCCCCTAAAAGTGCCCTTAAATGAATTTTTCCAGAGAAATATTTTAAATAAAAGTTGTAGATCTTTGTATGTGTAGTTGATAAACCAAATTTAAAGAAAATCGTTGGAGCCATTTTGGAAAAAATTTCAAAGAATTGAAAAAAAACTATTCAGTAAAGTGGTATTTCCGGTTGAGGAATTTTGAACTCTGACCTACTGTCAGATCCCATGGTGAAACCTAAACGGAATATCATTATTATTATCAAAACGGGTGCCCAAAGGCGCGGGACCTAAGCCTATGTGGCTCTTATCCTCCCGATACCCCCCATAACCCATTACTTAATCTCCCCCGCTAACTTGCCGGTTAATCTGCAATATCCCAAGATATCCCTAAACTCCATCTCGCCCAGGCAGTCCTGCGGGAGTGGTGTCCTCCCAAATATACGAAACCTAGTTCCAACGAAACGGGGGCACTGACATAAGTAGTGATACACCGTTTCCCTAACTCCGTCATCACAGTTCTGACAAATGGGACTCCGCGTCCTCCCTATGTTAAACAAGTGACTGGACACCCAAGTGTGTCCAGTCACTATCCCTACCAAGGTTCTCAAACCCGTCCTACTAAGAGACAGGAGATACTCCGAAATTCCCTGCTTGCTTGCCTTTATAAATCTTTTAGCTTGGAGGCACCCCTGCGTGTCCCCCCAGCGTTTCTCCAAAGCTCTCGTCTCCCAAAGTCTAATCTGTTTGTCGCGAAACGTCTTTGTAACGGCCAGGGCTGGTTCAGGACCACAAAATGGTAATGATGATCCCTCCCTGGCCAGCCGATCCGCCCTCTCATTGCCCTCTATTCCCGCATGTCCGGGTATCCAATAGAGATGCACCTTACCCCTCCGAGCCAAAGCGTTAAGCCTTCTCCTACATTCTCCCACTAATTTCGAACTCCACCAAGGCTTACTCAAAGCCCTTAGTGCGGCTTGACTATCGGAGAAGGTACGCACTTCCTTAAACTCTCCTAGCCACTCCCCCACAAGGTGGCAGCATTCAATGATGCCCACCACCTCAGACTGGAAAACAGTGGCCAAACCACCCAAGGCCACCGAACTCCCTCTATCCAGCTCCTGAAACGGAATATCAAGTTTCAACTTTCTACGATTTTTCATTGTTTGAGCTATTGCAGTTCCACACACATACATACACATACGCACACACAGACACTACACACAGACCATTTGTTAAAAACCACTTTTTTGGACTCAGGGGACTTCAGAACGGATATTTCCGGTGAAAACTCGATATCGAAAATTTGGCACGATTACAATCCTTGCTCTTACTAGGAGTAAGAGAAAGTAATAAAAATTTTTGAATGAAATCTGAAAAAAAAAAAATCTGGTATGAAACACTCACACGATTTTCTCCAACTGTTGTTAATGCAAAATTATACGAGTACGCAATAACAATTTCCATTAAAGTTTATAGAGTTGGGGGGGGGGACAAATACCTATCCTGACACGTAGTAGTAAGTGATTACATTTTAGTCCAGAAGAGAGGTCCCCTGAAGTATCAAAAATAATTTTTTTCCGAAAAATGTTACAAATAAAAGGAATATCTGTAGAGGTAGTTAGTAATCGATGTTTAAAAGAAATGGTTATAATCGTATTCGAGATAATTCCCCCCCAAAAAAACTCAAAAACCCATTCTGTAAAGGCGTACTTTTTAAATTTTTTTTCAAATTTAGAATATAGGTGGGAGAACAATTCATTGCATTGAAATAATACTTTAGCGGTAGTGTTCCCTCACAATCCCCCCCCCCCAAAAAAAACTCCCGAGAAAATGTTTGAAATAAAAGTGATTATTTAAATAGTGATTTATAATAGTGATTCTTTAAACACGTAGTTTATAGAAAATCGTTGGAGTCATTTTAAAGAAAATTGCGAAAAAGTGAAAAAAAAAAAAAAAAACCTATTCAATAAGGTGCACTTCTGGTTGATGGATTTTGCCCTAAACTTTCGTGTCATATGCGGTCGGTGGTAATATCTAAATGGAATTCCAAGTTTCAGATTCCTACAATTTTTCATTTTTGAATTATTTTATTCACATGCACAGACACACAAGCACGCACATTTTTCCTATTCAGAGAATTTAAAACATACTATTTCCGGTGAAAACTTAATTTCGAAAATTTCGAAACTATTTTTAATACTTCCTCTTTTATTACCAGGAGTAAGAGAAAGTAAAATGGAAAAGACCAAGACCGCGTTAGGATTTTGTTTAGGTATTTTTTAATGGAATATCTCGCATCGCTTGCTGACAAAGGGATTAATCCAGATTATAATCAAATTATGTCTTATCTCTTTTTTGGGAAAAGGCAATATTATCTTATCATTTTAATTTGGCAACTATAAAGTGTTTTCATTAGAGTATTGAAAAAAAAAAAAGATGATTTATTTTGTAAAAAAATTTGTCTAAAAATGTAAAAAAAGAAAAAATTAAAAGAACTTACAAAGCAGGAATGATAAAAAAAAAAGGGAACGTTTTATATTGGAGTGAGTTGAAGAAAAAGGTAGGCTTAAGATGATGGAAGCAAAAAGCAGCTGCCTTCCTTTATAAGCAAGGAAAAAGAGAAAGGATAAGGCACGGTATGAAGACAAAAGGGAGGAAGGAATCGTTTTAGTTGGCTCTACACCAATTATGTCATCTTTAAGAATAAATAGAGAGAATTGTATATCTGTCTGTGAGAAACCAGGCCAATGGTTAATTGACTATAAAAGCGATCTCACTATCAAAGGCGTGATATTAACCGCATCACCTAATTATACCGTTCAAGTGAGTTTTAAGTGACAACATTTCTGAGATAAACCCATTTTTTTAGGATAAAACAATACTTCCGGAAATCTAAAATGCTGAAATGATGAGACAATGAAATTATTTACCTTCTTAATGGTGGTTTAAACTCTGTAAAAATATAATTAAAGTTAAATAATGTCAAATAATGCGGGGATAGAATAGCACATGGCATGTGCTGGACTCCCACGCGGAGGTCCCAGGTTCTAATCCACCAATGCTACCCTTAGTACTTACTAGGAGACCCTAAAGCCCACTGCCCGGTAATGGCCAGTGTTGTCCCTAACTGGAGAACATTCCTCGCAGGCCAGCTATGTACACAGAAGACATCGGGGATACAACAGATTTTTCAGCTCGCAGTGCAATATCCCCTAAAAGAATCTAAAATCTAAAAGTAATATCAATTTTTTTTCTCCAACTAAGAGGAGACCTACGATCATATACAATTTTTGAAACCGGTTTTCACCGTAAATCCTTGCTTTGTAAGGACCTCAAACCAGAAAGAATGCTTTTAGCGAATCGTCTGAATGCATGTCTCCCCCTGTTGCATGTATGCATGCGTGTGTATGTGTATGTATAAGTGTGTGTGTGTGTGTGTGTGTAGTGTGGGGGGACAAAATATCTCAAAAACAGAAATATCACAGGAAGCTCAAAATTCATATTCCGTTTAAGTACTACCACCACATCTGACAAGTAGATTTCGGGCAAAATCCGGAAAAAGCCATCTTTAACTTCAGTCTTTCGCAATTTTCTCGTAAACAGCTCAAGTGATTGTTATCACTTCCTCTTACTCTTAGAAATAGGAAGTACGGTATTGTGACAAATTTTCGATATCGAGTTTTACCGGCAATATCCGTTCTAAGGTCCCCTGAGTCGAAAAAAAAATGGTTTTTAGCAAAGGGTCAGTGAGTGCGTGTTTATGTATGTGAACAGCATAGCTCAAAATCGAAAAACCGTAGAAAGTTGTAACTTGATATTACGTTTAGGTATCACCATCGGATCTGACAGTACTGTATCGCAGCCAGTGGTGCCATCTAGGAGAGGAAGTAGGAACCTCAAGTTTTCTTAGTGGCCGCTAGGAAGCGCTGGTGATGCGCTCTAATTCTTTCTGGCAGGATTGAGAAGATTCTCCACCGGTATAAATAGTGGGACCGCAGAGAGTTTTGCAGTTTTTCTAGTTACAAACGAAGTGTACGTTTGTGGAATGTGTATAAAAAGTGAACAAAGTGAACTTTTGTGGTTTAAACTGTTAAGTAATTATTATTAAGTGTTGTTTTTTTGTAATTTATTGTGTATAACAATAAATTGGTGTTTTCTTTATTGAAGTTTAAAGTATTTTATGTATACGAACCCACTTATAACTAGTTGCAGTAGCTAGTTTAGAGAGAAAAACGTTACAGCACGTTATCTGTTAAAATTCCTCAACCTGACTTTACTAGTTTTTTTTATAAATTTGTTTGTGATTTTCTCAAAAATGACACCAACGATTTTCTTGAAACTTGGTACATCAACTACACGTACAAAGAGCTATAACTTTTATTGGAAACATTTGTCCAGAAAAATTCATTTAAGGGTACTTTTGGGCGAGGTACTTTTGGGTTATGGCTTCCTCGAAAGTGCTATTTCTGTTTATTAGACGACTCTATCATCTAAATAATGTTAATTAGAATTCAATATGTTGTTGAAATTCCAAGTTTGAAAAAAAGCGGATGATCGGAAGTGCGTTAATTTTACCACGTTCCTATATGATTATTTTTTTACTTTTTCGCAATTTTCTCAAAAATGGCTGATTTTCTTGAAACTTTTTATATAAACTACACATACAAATATCTACAACTTTTATCTGAATTATTTCTATGGGAAAATTCCTTTAAGGGCACTTTTGAGGGGGGGGTGTGTTTTTTCTCTAAAGTCCTATCATAGTTGATTATACAATTCTATCCTCAAACAAAATTAATTAGAAATAAATAGATTAGGCCAAAATTCCGAGTTTCAAGAAAATTAGTAAACCGGAAGTATATTTTTATAGAAAAGTGTTTTCAGTTTCCACGAATTTCATTAAATTTGGTACAGTAACTACAAAATTTGTCAATTTCGAGAAATGGATTAAGAGAAAGTTGTGTGTGAGTGTTTCACACCAGATTTTTTTTTTTTTTTTTAAACTTCGTATATATACACACATAAATGTCTATCACTTTTATCTGACACATTATCCCGAGAAAATGGATTTTTTGAAGATTCCGGTGGAACAGTAGCGTTTAAATTACCTGTAAAGTACCACAATACATGGTTTTGCAACATATATAATATGCAGTGGAATCGCCGCTAGTGTCCAAAATTTAAAGATAATAGGTTATTCCGGAAGGGTTCTTTACAGGTTTTTGTCTTTTGAAACATTCCGGAAATCTACTATAACGATTTCGACTTTTAAACCTGGAATCTAACTGCACAGATATAAACCTAAACTTTTACTTATAATATTTGTTAAGGAAAAATTATTTTTACCGGAAATCTGAAGAATAAGCGATGTTAAATTTCGAATTTGTTAGTTCAATATTACTAGCGTTCTTTTCTGGATTACAATGAGTTTATTTTTACTAGCTCTGTGAATAGGTGTTGGTCCCCTCTCTATTTCGCTATTTTGTAATAAAAATATGTAAATTATTAACTTTAATGAAAAGTTATAATTTTGTATATAATGCATTTATTAATGGCGATAAGAGAGAATCGTGTGAATCGAGAATAGTATTTCAGCAGATTTTTTTTTCATGATGGCTTTACGTCCAACCGCCGTACAGATATCGAAAACAAAGCCGGTTAGCAAACATACTTTACTGTATGCTACTAATATTAATACATCAAATAGAATCCGAGACCAAGACTGGCAATCGAATCCAGTGGCACAATTCATCTCAGGATTACCGTGACGCCTCTAAAATACAACTATATATATAAAGCGGTGATCCTGCTCTTTACAAACCTATCTAAAAAAAAAGAACAGAACCCTTTTTTAGGTCCTAAATGCGATGTTTGGCTATAAAGTAAATGGCTAATCATTAAAAAGTTATTTTTAAACCCTATAAAGATAATGGCCGACTTATTAGATGATCTTTTCTCTTCAACAACTTTCTCCGTTATTTATTATCTACACTCTTTTAGACAAAATGAAGAAAAAAGAAGAAGAAAATACAGTCATAATCACATAAACACAGAAAAAACAAATCAATTTGAGATTAAATTTTCCCAACGAAATATAAAGCTATATTTCCCAGAAATGTCTACCTACTCAACTTGTTTATATTCTCTGTGAAACATTATAAAAGAAGTTTTATCCTTTTGAAATGAACAAATCTAAAAGTAGAACAGTGTAAATAACTTTAACAATCAAATGCTTCAAATAGATAAAAATATATTATACATTAAAAGAAAACTTTCTAAACTGTACAGAAATAAACCTTGGCTTTTGTTCACATGAAAAATAGTGATTCATAAATCGAAATGACTTTAATGTTTTTATGGTAATTTAGAAGGACATTGCCTAAATGAGGAAGGAAGATATTATTAATGTTTCCTTTCATATAAACAATATTCTGACAATAAAATTCAGAAACAAGCAAAAGGCACTGATGAGTTCTTGTGTCTTCACTTCTAAATTGGTACTAAAAATGTTCTCTAAGACTGGAAGAGCTATCCTCTTCAAAGGATGTTATTCTAGTCTAGCTGCAGGTCATATGGAAATCGTAGAAAATGAGGAGGTAGATACGCAGCCAAATTAGGCGCCTCTCTGCCCTTTATTGCTCTCGAGCATGGTGTTGTGTATCCTTGGGCAAATGCCAAGATTTCAGGCATGGACAAATTCTCAGCACTATTGTGTTCCCCTTGGATGGGTTCACTGAAATCACATGTTCACTGGGTCGCCACACTGGGCTAACAGGGTTGCTGTACCTTTCAAGGACTTCTGTCAAGCATCGCTAGCAATGTGATGAAATTTGTAGAGTTTATAAGACAGAGAAAGAAAACACATCCACCTCATGACAGACTGCGTGGGTTGGGAGGAAATTAAGTTCAGGACAGAAATGGACATTTCTGTCAATGAGATATTTGCGAAGTTTTGGTTGGGAAGACGGCAGCTAATCGGCTGCCAAACATGATCGAAGACTGGGCTTCTTTTAGGACTAATGAGAAGTCAATGTAACCAGACAGATAAAGGTATAGAGGTAATAGGTATAGGTAAGAGATTAAATATGAATTATTTATTAGTATTATTGAATATATGAATTATAGAAAATTATTAGTCCATAATAACTGGAAGTAGAATAAGATCAAGTATTTATAACACATAATGAGGCGTTTCTTTTTTTGGTTAGAGGAGTACTGCTGGTTCCATCTAATATCATTTATGATTATTTTGGATGGATGTTGGAACTATATTTAATAAACTAAGGTTTTTCTGGTTTCTTAATTAACAAGTTATATAGTTGATGTAACTGGGTTGTTACTGTATATTGGATTAGTTACTCTTACTCTACTATGAATGTAGCGTACAAAGCTTGGTGGGGGAGATTTCTTAGCGACCACCAGGCGGCGGTGCTTCTCTTAGCTCTAATGAAATTATAAACCACCCCTTCTCTTTCACAGAGTTCAGACTTGAAAACAGTGGATATGTATCAAACTTAATTGTATTCTCCGTTTGGTAAATATAGTAACAAGTTACTTTATATTTTAAAGTGTTTCCTCTTTGAAAATATATTAATCAATAATTCATTTACTACAATAACTAAGTTTAATTGGTGAAGTTAGTTAATCATGAGGCTGCTGTGGAGCATGGTAAATAGAGAAGGAAGCTATGTGGTTAAAAAGCTGTATAGCGGCAACGTTGTAATGTTAAAACAAACCTCCTTTGTCCGCTACTAGTCTACCACCCATTATACTGCCATAACAGTCTGCTGTTGTCTACACGACAAGTCGCTAAGTTCTCCTACGTAATACAATCCATTCTCCTCCTCCATCAAATTTTCAGCCACTATTCTCTCAAAGCGACCGTTTCTCACCATGAAAAAGCGAACGAACGTTGTCTCATAGCAGGGTAGGAAAGTAGTTGTGGGGTTTCCGGAAGTTATTTGGGAGGTGTTGAAAAACGTAAAAATGTATTCTAAGCATGTTGACACTGTCATATGACAGATACCGCTTGAATTTAATGGTTGTAGTAAATTTTTTTTTTTCTAAATTTTAAGTCGTATCTAAAATAGTAATAATAGTTGTGGAACAGGTCGCCATAATGAAACTGATTTATGTACCCTCTCATCAAAGACACAGCAAAGAATAGCAAAAACCTCAGCCTGGAAAGCTGTGGCCTATTCATCAATAGATAATGCTAAGTGATTTCCAGTTTCAAAATATACCGCAGTTCCACATCCACCTTCCACATGGGAACCATTCAAGTAAACCGGAGATAATTATCAGTTATCACACCAGATGGACCGAACGTTAGCCAATCATCGATTTACATTTATTACTTTACTATCATCTATATTAACTGACACTCGCCTGGGTGCCGGGACATGCGGGGTTCCTGGGCAATGAGAGGGCGGATGCCCTAGCGAGGGAGGGCTCGCAGGATACCTTCGTAGGCCACGAACCCTTCTGCGACTTGTCCAGGAGCCTCATCCAAACTTCTATCGAGGGGTGGATAGGATCAGCGTCTGCGTTGGTGGGAGAGAACACCAGGACAGAGGCAGGAAAACTCTATTTAAAGACATTTGCCTAAATTTACCAAAGACCTACTGAGCCAAACCCGAAGGGATATAAGGTTAATTGTGGGTCTACTAACAGGGCATTGTAGGCTGAATAGACACATGCACCACCTACAACTTGCGGATAGTGCGGTATGCCGATTCTGCAAGGTAGAGGAGGAGACCCTTCATTTGGCGGGCACTCCCGAAGCTGAAAGCTTCATGACGGAGCCGCTCTCAGCTTTGCTAGGATTGATTAGGAGGGCAAAGCTGGGGGCTGTTCTGTAACTTAAGGGGATCCACAATAGACCTCAATTTGTAGGTCGCAGTGGAATGAGGCTCCCCCCCCCCGATTTATTCTATTCTATCATCTATATAAAGAGTCTCTCTGTTTCAATAATTCCATTTTTATCATAACAAAAAGAAATATGTAGACTTTAATTTGTTGTTTCTCTGTTCATGTCATTGCAAAAGCATTCTATTATCGAAAAGATAATCTAGCACAGCACGCTTCAGCCTGTAGTGTAGCGATAGTAGTTCTAAGCGATTAATTATCTATTTTTAATCTTTTCTTCCAGTTTTCAAAATGCCTTATAAGCTTATCTAAATTTACGCCAGAATGCGTAACTTGATATGTAGGAAAACGTTCAGCCAAAGCTTTATTTAAACGCGAAGCTGTATTTGTCCCTTCATCTTTGCTTTTTGTTGCAACAGAGATTTATGTATTTGTATTAAAACTTTGTGCAATTCTTCTCTTAATCCATCATTACGAGTTTCTAAAGCAACGAAACATGATCGCATATCTACAAGCTCAGCTTCTATCTTAGCAGTGTTCTGGAATATTTTTGTGCTTTGTGAGTAAGTTGTAGAAAACAGAGGCTAAGAGTAGACATTTTCTGCCATGAAGCATATAACTATTCAGACTCATCGCAGTCTAATTCACCAATTAAAATATCGAGATCAAATATTGATATTCGAGCTTTATTTAGTTGAAATGTCGAAATCGAAGAATTTTATTATATCAACTCAGTATAGATGTAACATTCACATTTCAAAGTCAATAGTGCAGAATTTTGTCACAAGTATTTTCTATTAAAAGTAAGTTTATATTCAGGTGGAATTGTATGTTATTATAGAAAGTGAAATTTATTCTTTCAAGAATAAACAACTCTTATTACTAGATTTAAAAGTTGTGTATACTTTTTTATTTCACACAAAACTTACGATTCGAATATAGCTTAAAGTAGGTACAGGGGATCTGTATTGCTTATTTTGTTGTAACATTCAAAATTTTTTGTTAACTATGTACACTACTGCGTCAGCCTGTATATTGCGTTTCCTTTTCCAATTTTATAAACATGTTAAATAATAATAATAATATTATGTTTAATATTATAAATCATTTAAGAAGAATAATAAATATAATTAAGTAAGTCGGGATGCGTGGGATCATGTTCTATAACCGACTGCTCCACCTTACCTTGCTGGACAAGGTACTGCGTTGGATGCACGAGGTGGAGAAGAACGTGCCATCTCAGTTTGTGGAGACAAAAGATCGAGGAGAAAACAGTTTTAAGAGCGCTAATGACCACAGCTGTCGATGCGCTGATAAAAAAAATAATAATAATAATAAATATAATTAAGAAAATTAATTATTATAAACACTACAGTTTAAGATATATTAATATTAAATGGGGTTCTGCTCTTCGCAGAGCGTTGCGAAAGGGCCTGCGCTTCCCAGGGCCGACCATGCTCCTTGTTAATGTTCCCCAAGGCAACATACTTGCTCATCCTCTACCTAGCATGCACTGAGCACAATTATGTCTGCTGACTATGAAACCATTTCCTCTTCTTGTCATTCGGATCCCCCAAGAGTTTCTAGTACTCTTAATCAAAATACACCACCTTATATTTCTGACCATCTTGAAACTTGAATGTATTATGACAAACGATTCACTGAAACCACAAACTCGATTGAAACTTCAGTGTCATTGCTTGCATTACATTAAATTATTTTTACTATTGATCTGAAATCTCTAAATAGAGAACGTATAAGGTTCTTCCAACCGTTCTAATGGCATTCGCATTGCGAGTATCCTCTCCAAAATTCCACGATAAGTCTTTAAATACTTCCTCTGATTTATGCAATTAGAATGCAAAAAATTCTATTCAAAACACAATGATCCAATCATTCTACTGTAAGTTCCACAAATCTTTCTTACTGCCACAATCATCCAATCCATCATAAATATTTGTTATAAAATTGATTACTCTAATATTTTTTTAAATGAATAATAACAATCCGAATATCTATTAATAAACTAACTGTGAAATACTTGGAAATATCGCTGATAATGTTTTATAACTTTGTTACACTAATAAATACCAATGTAAAGATAAAAGAAAAAGGCAATGTAAAAGAAGGAAATATGTAGGAAAATAGAGAGAAAAATAGCAGAGAGAAAAGTTCTTTATTAGGACGAAAAAGAATATGAAGAATTTGTAAAATAATTACAAGGGAAATTAATATCGGAGCTCTTTTATTAGAAAATATTAAAGAGAATGAAAGTATGCGAAGTAATGACCGGAGCTTGAAAATTCATTAAAACATCTCTAAAGAAAAAGGTATTAAGATATATATTATCATGATTATAATGGGTCAAGTAATATATTAAATTGCTTGAGGGAAAAATGCATAAAGTATAGCTGTTACTGTACCGTAATATTTAAATATAGTAATATTACAAGTACTAAATAAAAACAAAAAAATTACGCAAAGTATAGTTAAAATTCATTCAGCCCATAGATAATGAAATATAGTAGTAATAGATATTACCTTGTAGGGTGACTATCACTTTTTTACAATTAACGAAATATTGTATTTCTTGATTGTACCTTAAGAGAGAGAGAGATATTATTTAAAAAAGATACAAAAAAGAAATTAAAAGAGAGTCTTCAAATATTAATAATAACGTCTCAAATCTTCATTTATTTAATTTCAAAAGATTTTCTTCTATATTTCTCAAGTACAATTAAATTCAAGAGGACAATTTGAAAATAGTAAATCATATTAAGAAATTCATATATAAATTCATTCAGTGATGAATGTAGTAGATTTCATTCAGTGCATTAATTCTCATAGTATTATTGAGCCATGAAGTTTACTAAGTCATTAAATAGAATATTATTATAATTTAATGAAGACTTTTTTGAAATAAAACTAAAAGAATAAAAATAAAAATATCAAAATTAAAAAACAAAATAAATGCAAATTGTTTCTTTTTTTGGGGGGGAACGCTATTATTTTGACTTAAAAAAGCAAGCAAAAATTTGGATATTTAATCAATGGCTGTATATGAAATATTTAGAAAACTAGGGAAGGTAATAGATAAGTGGTTAGCATACTGGACTTCCACGTGGAGGTCCCGGGTTCGAGTCCAGCTGTGCAGCCCTTAGATTTTTTTATTCCTGGGAACCTCTTACAGGTCACTGTCCGGTGATGGACAGTGTTGTCTGTAACGAAAGAATACTATCCGGAGGCTGACAAGGCATTGAGAAGGCTTATAGATGTTGACGCGCCAAGGTACCAGTGACTATAGATGTTGATGCGCCTTAAATTAAAAAAAAACAAAAAAAAAACGCAAGTTACTCTAAGGAAAATAATGGTTTTAGAAAAGGGTCTTGCTCCCTCTCTACTCTCTGTCTATCTTCCTTCTCTATCTCTTGCAGTTTAATGACAAAATAATATTGTAACGTTTTTCTTTCTAAACTAGCTACTGCAACTAGTTTTAAGTGGGTTCATATTGATAAAATACACTTAACTTATACAATAAATTACAAAATACAACACTTAATAATAATAATTACTTCACAGTTTAAACCACAAAAGTTCACTTTGTTCACTTTTTATACACTTTCCACAAACGTACACTTCGTTTGTAACTGGAAAACTCTCTCAACTCTCTGCGGTCCCACTATTTATACCGGTGGAGAATCTTCTCAATCCTTCCAGAAAGAACTAGAGCGCGTCGCCAGCGCTTCCTAGCGGCCACTAAGAGAACTTGAGGTCCCTACTTCCTCTCCTAGATGGCACCACCGGCTGCTTCACAATATTTTTAATGTATAAAATTATATTTTTATTTATTTTTTTATTATTATTTAAAAGTTTCATTTATTATTTTTGTATTTATTTTGTACTATAGGTTTAATTTTTTTAAAGTATTTTTTATTTTGTTCATTTTAATTGTAGCATAAATACATATATGCTAGTTAAATACTTTTGCTTCTTATTACATTTTATTTAAATTGTATTTATTCTTAAGGGAGTTACGCCCAGAATGAAAAAAATGTTTCTTCTTCTTCTCTCTCATTCACTCTCCCTTAATCATTCATTCACTCACTCTCTCTCTCTCTCACTCTTATTCTCTCCCAATCTCTGAACAAAATATCTCAATAACGAAAATTGCAGAAATCTGAAACAAGGCTGTTACGTTCAGTTATCACCACCGTTTCTGACAAGAAGATTCTAAACGATTTTCTTTAAACTTCGTATACTGTCTACAGATATAAATATCAATCACTTATATTTGAAAAACTTTTCCCAAGAATATTGAGTTTTGGAAGGTTCGGAAGAAGGTGAATTATTCTGTTAAATCATTAACGTGAAAATTATTCTCTAGATATTACTACAAAATAATATATGCTTCAACAACTCTCTATATAATATTCAAGATATATTAAAAGGCATTAATACTGTCTACTGTGGAATTATAATGTCACGAAAACTACGTTCAATTAATTAAATGAAAAAGACGAATTAGAGAATCATTAAGAATATATATAATATAAATAGGACTCTTAAGAAATTCCTTGTCATTGGAATTAACAAGGGTTATAACTTATAACTAATACAGGTAAATGGAACTAATGGTTTTTGTCAGAAGTTCGCCTTTCTGTTTTCACCGGAAACTAGTTAGTTTTTTCTAAATCCGGAAAAGATTTTCTGTAGAAATGACTTGTTACGTGAAATTTGATGTTCCTATAAATTCCCCTTTATGAGGGGGGGGGGTTCCTATAATAACCTCCACAGACTTTTATTAAACTTAGAATTTATTATTTTGAGATTACAGATTTCAAAGAAACTCTTATCAATGTTTCTTTATCATTCTTTACATATTTTGCATGTTAAAAAAAAACAATAAATAAGTACCTTAGACTAAAGTATATAATTAAATAACCATTTACTGAAAAATCGGAAGTATCTATGAAGTAGTTGAATACTTGCAACTTTAAATGCACTAACCATTAAAGAACAGTAAGAAAAACTAGGAAATTATAGTAAATAGTTGGATGTTAAATTAATTTCCCACAATGAAGAAGACCTCTTTTTAGGTCTGTCTTTTAAATTGTAAAAATATATAGTTAAAAATAAATATTATTTGTCTCTAATAAAGAATTTTTTTCATCAATCTTCCCTGAACAATAAAAAAAAAATAAATCGCAAAATTGCGTTTAAATATGGAGGGAACATAAAATAATAATGTATTATCTTAAAATAACTGAAATAATTTGGACATAAATCTGACAAGTTTAGGAAAAAGCAACTTGGAGCAAAAATTTGAAATGGTAGGGAGTTGTTTTTGCTTTCATTATAAATTATGGAGTTTTGTTCACACTTAAATTTAAAAAACAGAGATAGAAGAGCCTATAATTTCCGCCTTAGCATTTAATAAGGATGAAATATCATAAGGTCAGAGTTTTTAAATAAATTCCACAACTTGTGATGCAATTGCAATTAGCCATTCTAATTTCAATTATTTGAGATTTTAACATACAATGCAAGTAAATATTGCTTTTTATTCGATACTAATTGATCTTTATAAAGTCTTTTAACACTTGCAGGCCAAATTTCTTCGCATGCCCTAGTGCTCGCTCACTTTCATTTGATTCGATTCGCACTGATATCTGATATAGATATAATCGATACAATAATCCTGATGAATATCACAATAGATAACAGTAGAGTGAAATTTCACATTTCCTGGCATATTACTTTTAGCAAGGTTATGTATACAACGTTCACCGTTGGTTATCGATGAAACAGTTGTACAGAGATGGAATGGGCCTGGTATTACATGAAATGTGACTGTTAGTTGATTTAAACCATAGCAGAATTAAATGATTTTGGAAATTACATTGCTAGAAAGTTCGTGTCGATTGTAATTTCAACTGTAATTTGTTTGCCTCCTGCTATTTCAATTGATATGAATGTGTGTGGCGGACACAATACAAATTGAAATACCCAATGCAGTAATGTATTAAAGTTTTAACAAGTAATTTATTTTGTTAATCTTAATATACAATAGCCATAAAACTATGAACTACAAAGCACATTGCAAACTTCTGCAAGATTTCACATTTTTTAATAATTAATTATTATTAATCCTTATCGAATTTATTCTGATTCTTTTTTTTTTTTTATGAACCACCGATGGAGTTCAATCGATTTCAGATTTTATATGTATCTTACCAAAGAAAACATTTCACAAATATTAGCGACAGAAAAGTTAAGTATATTTAGTTCTTATGGCAGTTAATACATTAAGAAAATATATTTTAAAACTATAAATTGCGAAATAGATTAGAATTTCGATTATTAAAAATATCGAATTTTGTTTATTTCGTGCTGAACTACAAATTATAATCTGGTATATTCTTTATTTTCTCTTACTTTTGGTGAAAGGAAGTACTGCAATCGTGTCAAATGGTCGAAATTGAGCTTTCACTAGAAATATTTGTTTTGAGGTGCCACGAATATGAAAAAAAAAATTTACCAAGTGGTCTGTCGGTGTGTTTATGTGTGCATGTGTGTGTGTGGAGAGAGAGAGAGAGAGAGTGAATATTTTTAAACGAAAAGACGCAAGTAGCTCAAACTTGGTATTCCGTTTATCTTAGTTTATCTACCAATCAGAAGAGCCACTTTGCTCCCACCATTTTCTTTAAACTTCGCATACTAAAAACGGACATTGATATCTATCAATTTTATTTGAAACATTTTTCCGAAAGTTATTTTTTGGGGGTTCTGAGGGAGCAACTCCCCTTAAAGCAAGCTTTCCTCTAAAATAGTAGTAATCCAGAATAATGTACGATTATGTCACCTAATAATATTAATTAAACGTTACAATTCTATCTGAAACATATCAGTTAACCACAAGTATGACTTTACAGAATAGGTTTTGAATATTTTGCAATTATTTCGAAAATAACTATAACAAATTTTTTTAATACACCACACAGATATTAACCTATCACTTTTAACATTTTCCTCGAAATTTTAGTGGGATTCTGAGGATCTATAAGCAAGGTTTTACATTTAAATTGCCGCTACAAGCTTTATTAGTTGAGGTTCACATGGTTACCCCTACCATCTTTTTTAAGATCAGTCCAATAAACGTCCTAAAAAAAGACAATTGTAAAGAAAAATTTTCCCAATTAATTGCCCTAATTACAAGAAGTGAAGGCTGTGTGAGTGTTTCACACCAGATTTTGTTTATTTTGATATAACCTAAAGAATCATGTGAAATTGTCTCTCTAACAATTAAAGGCCATGTGTATACCGTTTTGTTACGATTAACTTCCATTCCCTAATTAACTTATTCTTCAATCCATTTATCCAACACGTTTGCGGCGTCTTTTCTGTCAGAGGCAACTATTATGACCTGGTCAACAGCCATGCATATTGATCCCCAGTCATTTTGCATATATATTGATCCTTATTTTGAAATATTTTTTGTCGATTTAATTTTTATAGAAACCTTGTGAGCACTATTGTCTATCACAATCCGGTTATACTTTATGATGTGTAATGGTTTGTTTTGGTTAGAGATTTTTAGCCAGTTACATTTTGTCGTCATGACCGGTTTCGGGCGCTCGTCTTTCATCAGTATGTCTTTGGTAAATAGTGTGATAACACAGACTTACACAGAACAAATTCAGTTTTCACAGTTTTATAGTTTGGTTTTATTGTTTTAATTTAAAGCGCGTCAATATCTATGGTCATTGGCGTCCAGAACCTTCTCAGTGCACTGCCGGCCTCCGGACAGTGTTCTCTCGTTACAGACAACACTGTCCATCACCGGGTAGTGAGTTGAGAGGCTCCTAGGAAGAAAAAATCTAAGTGTAGCAGCTGGACACGAACCCGAGTCCTCCGCGTGGGAATCCAGTACGCTAACCACTTAGCTATTCCCTTCCCTCTATAATAATTGATTGTCATGCAATAATTTTCTTTTATAAAAAAAAAACTCCTAGATTAGAGGAATTTTGGGAGGGTTTTAAGGTTCAGCGAAACTAATATTTAACATTTTAATTACATTATTATTTTATATATAATATTATTATTATTTACAATAGAACTAAGTTAGACATTTTAAATAAAGTTTTTATCATGGAAATTATATTTACTAGAAATATAAAAACAGAAAATATTATTGATTTATCATTTTTTATCGTTCATTAATTTATCGATTTTATAAAACAGAGTTTTCTATTGAAGATAATGTGATATAATATAAATCTCAAAGCAAAGTTTTTAAAGTGTTTTTCAGATTAAAAGAAATGTTTATAGAACACAATATCTTTAATATAATAAATTCGTTACCCTCTAATAAATCGTTGTTTACAACTTATTTTCAATATATAAATTTCTATATTTTATTATTATTATTATCTCTTGTATTATTATTTTAAACCTTATAAACAAAATAAAGTGTTTGTTAGAATTTTGTAGGTATCTTTTTTTTTCTTGGAATATTGTATTTAAAATCGAAGTATAAATAAATAATAATGTTATTAGCTAATTGTTATCCTTGTCTAATGTTTTTTCCATGCCTTCTTATGGTACATTGGTGGCCTGTGGCTATCCCTTGGTGAATTTGCTTGCACTTAATACTGTTTACAAACAATTACTGTTTACAGAATGCTAACAGTACTTTATATGCATTGTTCACAACAAAGAAATGCTATTATAATTAAAGCATTACAGAGGACCTTCTTTCTTTTTTCATAATGTATTTTAATGCGACATTACATTCCAAGCAAACCATTCTATAATTTGGCTTGACTTTATTTAAAATAAATCAACTAAAACCTGGAAGAAGTTCTCTCGGAATACTATCATTTCCAAAGCTTTCTTATTCTCTAGTTTTAACAATGATTCATCAGAAATAAATATATCCTATTATTTTATTGGTAAAATATCTTTCTCACTATCCAGATTTGTTTGTGAACCTATTCCACACTGTGATCACTATTTATCTATCTAGATCATTTTCATTCAGATGTTTTGAAATAATATTTCAAGGTACCTTTCCATGGTATTGTCACCAATAATTTGTTCTTTTTTATTTCTACATTTGCAAAACATAAGACACCTTTTGATGTCGCCATTGCTGAGTTGATAGGCTTACTCCTATTTCTAATCTATTCTTGAATGAGCTTTTTTCTTGGGTTAATACTGGTCCTGCTTCAATTACTTTTTATAAAATTATTCTAAAGTGCTCTTACACTGATTTTATGTCCGTTCCAGTTTATATACATACATATATAATATATTTTTACCGGTTTATTTTATGTGTAGTTGTATGCAAGTTTTAAAGAATGTAGTTTGAACCACTTTTGAGAAAAACTAGAAAAGAAAAACTATTTCAGTAAAGTCGCATTATTGATTGATGGATTTTGGCAGAAACTTTAATCTCAGATTTGGTGGTATATAAGTAACATTAGAGCTTCGTCCGATTTAGAGTAAGAATACCTCAAAATATTCAGGTGATTTTCAAAACTTATATTTCCTGTTAAACTTCAATTACCAAAATTTGACAAATCACAATACTTTTTAACAGTAAAGAGAAATAAATTCAATGTTCCTCCAAAAAAAATTACTAAAATCTCATCTCTATTATAAAAGGAATTGAAATTAAAATCTAAGAAACAATATCACGATTTCTTCCGAAGAAAAAAAGTAATAATGATAAATCTTAGATCGAAAGCCTTCATGCCTAATGGTAATTGCATTCATCTTTGTTGCGAGAATTCAGAGTTCGATTCCGGTAAGGGCTAAAACACAGCATCGTGTAAAAAAAGTGGACAGCTATAGTTAGTGGCGAACCTAGATGGAAGAGGTCAGACTAAACTGTGGCGGGAATTGCGGCGAGCTTATCTCATATCCCCCAATAGAAAGTGGCTAGTTCGCTAGAATTTTTTTTAAGTTCGTGAAGAAATTATACCGTATACCGTGTACCAGCTTACACAGTTAAAGCAAAAACGTATACTATCGATACGAACGGAAGGAAAATTAAGTTAAACAGTTATTAATTACATTAACCAATGTGCTGAGGAATAAATTATATTCATTAAAAAAATATATAAGTATAAATTTATTTGTTCAAATAATAAATGAATAAATTTCAATTCTAATTCTAATTAAAATATACAAAAGATAAAATAAAATAAAAATGAATATAATATCTTAGTAAACAATACTAAAATTAGAATTAACCCTGTGAAAGAGCTGGCATTACACAAATAACACAGTTATCTCCCACATAGTACAAGATTTTTTTTCCCCTCTTTTTAGCTTGACCTTTTTTACAGTCCCTTCTAACCAACCTTTTTATAACAATAGGAATTATATACTAATAATGCTCTCATCACAAAATAAACTTTAGGTTAATCTCAAAAGTACACTGCACATATATGCAATTACTGTTTTGTCGTTTGTTTTATGATTGAGTAACATAATATAAAATATATAGAAATTTATCTAGCTAAATGCATTTAATAATACATGGATTACATTTTTAGTATTTCAGGTATATATTCGAATCAAAATTTACGCATTTAAAGAAACACAGTTATGCACTACTGCATACGATAAAATCGTTTTGCCTCCGAAAGCCGAGAAACTACCAAGCCGTCTGCATTATCATTGGATCAAAATATTTGATTAATAAATCTTTGTAGGGCACTAAACATGCAATAGTATTTATTTCTAATAAATTGGTTCCTTAAAAAGCATCTTTGATAAGAAAACAGTATGTTATATGTATCTTAACACAACTATTTCTTCTACTACTTTCGGTCTACTACTTCCGTAATAGTAATATTTTACTCAGTGTGTGAGTGTTTTAAATAATGTAGTAATTCATCAAAGATAAAATTGGAGAGAGTGGATAGGTTGCAATAAACCATCCGATGAGAACCACCCAATGAACTCCGGGGAGAAGATTTGTTTGACAGATAGCGATCAACTACCCGGTGGAAGGGATAAATGATACCAGTGGATATTTGGCGACGTACTACCGGATTCCAAAGAGGAATGCACGTTTTTGACAAATAACAAAGAATGACATTGTCAGGAGAATAGGATGAGTGAAGAAGAGAGGTAGGATGTTACCACCTTACCAAAGCGAAAAGGCCTGCTTGACAGATAGTGACAAACTACCCGATCGGATGGAAAGGATAAACGATAGACAAACCAACCGAGCCCATGGAGGCAGGCTACACTGGTTCAATAATAATGCATTACTTCATTATAAACTAAACAGCTTGTAACTCTTTCTGAATGAAAATCAATCGATTCATCATTCAAAAATCATAAAATTGTGAAAAATCAATAAACCAATAATTAATCATTAATCAATGAACATTATTAAAAGTTCAATATTGTTAATTTTAATATAGTTTTTTATATGGCCAGTTTTTACTACCCACTTTTCTCAGAAAGCAATCTGTCCATTAGTTTAATTACTGCCTTTAAATGTTACATCTAAATAAATGAAATTAATTTTCTTCCAGAAATGTAAGCATGGAGTGAAGGTAAAAGTAGATTATGCTGAACTTTAATAATTATGTGAATGTAGAAATAGCAGAGAGAGAGAGAGAAAAGACAAACTCTTTGCTTAGAGATTCCATTTTACATTGTGATTTAAACTTCAACAGAATTCACACAACAATTCTTTAATAAATTTCTGACTAATCAAAATAATAATAACTACACTAAAATTAATGAAAAATTTTTGTCTGATGGTTTCTCTGAAAAAGGAAGAAATTTAATTCCCACGAAAAGAGGGAAAACACTACATATAAATAATAAAGTTTTGGTGTTCGTAAGGGAACCAACCTTCATTAATTTCGCCATACAAAAACTGGACTCAATTGTTCGCCTAGCAGCCACAGCAAACGCCAGGTTTGAGATACCAAGTGCACGCCAACTATGCATGACCTATCCTGTCACACCTACTAGAATGTATTGGCGAACGAGCTTCCACTTAGACAGCGAATTTGTCTGAGGACTTAACAAGCAGCCCTCAATATCAACTTGAGGAGTTAACAAGTCCCATCTTGATAGTTGTACCAAGTCAGCCACATTAGCTATTCTACCGTTAGAACAAGCAAGAGGTTCTAACTAAACACATCACTCTTTAAGCAATTAACATCAACTATCTATGGCAAATAACTTGAGTAAAAAATTAATTGAGTTCAAAAGTAGGGCGAACACACTCACAAACACACCCACATACACAAACACATGGATATATATATATATGAGAGAAAACACTTTGCCGTATTGAACAAAAGTGTGGCTGCACAACTTTATTGCGCTGCTATGCACACAGCATGCCGATCAGTCCGTAGATATATAGTTTGACAGGTGATTGGAAAGTCTTGAATCATTAGCCCAAATTGTAGCTAGTGTCTTGAATAAACATGCAAACATAATACGTATAATCAATCCAATCACTCTTCCCACCAAAGAGGAAACCGTCATGCAACCATCAACAAGATAACTGTAATAAAGTCGTCTATCAATGATACAAATGAGAATTTAAAATCCCTAGGGAGTCCAACATAATCGACTCCGCCAAAATCGTCAGGTGTTGACGGTCTATCCCGACCTCGTCAAAAAATTGACCTGTCAACCTCGGTATAGTGCCTCGGGATCCAAACCACAGACCACGGACACGGAATTCTCTCTCACCATACCCATCGCGAAACCTTTCTTTAAAGTAAGCTATACATTTACTGTATATGCTCTGCTTCTCTTTATCAATTTTCTCGGCCTGGTCATCACTGTTATTCTCAAACCGAATAGTGGGATCTATAACCCAGGCAAGCTTCTTATTCGGATGGAAGGCAACGATGTCGGCATACCTGGTGGAACCATCATCGTCAACCGCGTATACCTCCTCAAGGCACGTGTAGCCCTTCTCAGCCATAAGCTCCATGACCCTATGCTTGGCGTTATGGTGGCGGCGCGTCACAAGGAGCATATTGTTCGGGCAGCTACCTAACACATGGGAAGGTGTTTCGTTCTCTCTGCCGCATTTACGGCAGAGGGGCCCAATATCTCCTACGGTTGACCACCAACTCCGGGAACACCACGCAACGGAGCATAGTTAACATTCAGCTTAAGGGCGTTGGTCCACTCGGATTCTGAGAGAAGCGTCTTGCTGAAAAAGAACTGGTTACTTTTCGGGTTATCGCGGAAGTGACGAACCCCGATGCGCTGCCATCTACAGTTCGCCCATTTCTCAAAGGCATCATCCCGTAAACTTTGCCTAACTTTCCTAATACTGGGCATATCGTGTTGATCATTTATGTCCACACTCAGACGCTTGGCACATTCAACGGCCTCCGCGTTATAATCGAAGCAGGCCTGGAAAATAGAGTCGGGCACTGTCGCTAATTTCTGCGCGATAGACCAATGCTGCAGTGGGGCTTCCCACTGACAGCGCAGCAGCCCGAGTCCTCGGTGACGGCGTGGGGCATACAACATTTCCGTGGAGGTATTCGCCGGCAACCCCAGCATAGCTTTTACACTTCTTCGGATAATTATATCCGTTCCTTCTAGCAGGTCCGTCCCAAGTTTAATCAGGAGGGCAGTCTGCAATGGGTACGTCATAGTCGGGAATATGTACTGGTTTATGATGTTCAGCTTTTGATCCGGTTTCAGGAGGCACGAGACGGTCAGTTTCTCAAGATTTTTATGGAGTTTACTTACAGCGGTCTTATCAAACTCCAATTCACCCGAGAAGGTACAGCCTAGGTACTTAATCGTCTCACCCTTCTCGATGGATGATATCTCTTCTCCATTCTCGAGAGACACAACTCTTTTAACTAGTTCACCATTTTCAATCACTATAGCTGAACTCTTCCTAGGATTTATACTCAGCCCAATCTGTAATAGCAGCCTCTGAACGGCATTTGTAATCCTCTCAGCCGCCTTAACACCGTTCGCTGTTACAGCTAAGTCATCAGCAAAACCAGTCACGATAACGCCATCACAGCTATCATAAAGCTTATAGCCAAACTGGTCAGCGAAGCTGGTTCACATAGATCCTTGTACAGATGGTCAATAGATAGATTAAATAATGTTGCTGACAATGGACCACCCTGCGGTACACCCCGCGATACACGAATCGGATTGGTTTTCTTGGTACCGGACATAATATTAATAGAGTTATTACACAGGAGTGATGTCACACTACGCTTTAGGTCCGACGAGACGCCCCTAGCCTCCAGGGTTCTTGTTATGTGGTCGTGTCCAATGCTGTCAAAGGCACTCGTCACGTCCAAAAACCCACTAGCGCTGTGTTTCTTCTTGCCCATGGCATCCTTCATGATAGAATCAATTATCTTTGCATTTACGTGACAACCAGGCACACCCCTAACAAAGCCACGCTGGCAGGGATGGAAGGAAATCTGACGCCTTAGTTCCATATCCAGCACTTTCTCTATAATGCGACGGATAATCGAATATATAGTAATGGGCCTCCAAGACGACATTTCATTGGCTTCACCCTTACCCTTATGGATCAGGATGGTGCGACCTATGCGTAGAGGCTCGGGAATATACGAACTTCTCAATATTACTTCAATCACTGTCTTCAAGACGTGAGCCAGATGCAGGTCCTTAACTGTGGGCATTAACACACCGTCAGGTCCAGGTGATGTATCCAACGGCGTGGACTTCATTGCCTTCAAAACTGACTTCACGTCTACAGATACCACATCGGGATTGGTTGGCGAAGCTTCATATGACATTCGAATATTGGGATTATCCCGCTCGAAAAGTGTCCTATAATGATCTTCTATCAATTCGATATTTATAGGACAGTGTCCAGGCTTCTCGGCATTCATAATTTCTTGCACTACCTACTTTCGTCTGTTATAGTAATTATACTGTGCAAGCTCATACTCATAGAGTTCCCTCTTTCGTTCCAGAGCCGATTTCCTATTTCTCTGAGGGTTGGATACTTCACTCTCGCCTTTCTTTCTCATAGCAGTCCCACCTTTCTTACGTAACCTATAATATCGTACTGCCGGATGCTGGGGCCCAGGAAGTAAACTATTCGCCTCTCTCAGAAATTTGAGGAACTCAGATATTGCACTATCGAATGCAGATTCGTCAAAACTGCCACCTCTCAGACCCTCTAACATTTCTTGGAACCTTAGAGCCCACCTACTAACATCTCCTTCTAAGTTGCTATATATATAAAATGCATGTTTGTGTGTGTATATGTGCGTTTGGTGTAAATAGCATAAAATAAAACACATGAAGCTCTAACCTGGTTTTCCGTTTTTTTTTATAAACAGACGAACGTGAAGGAAGGTTTAGTAACGTCACAATGTTTTATTTATTCCTACATATATATATATATATTTGTTAATTAAGGAATGTCAACATCTATGGTCATTGGCGCCCGGAGCTTTCTCAGTGCACTGCCGGCCTCCGGACAGTGTTCTCTTGTTACAAACAACACTGTCCGGAGCTGTACAGGCTCCTAGGAAGAAAAAAATCTAAGGGCAGCACACCTGGACTCTAACCCGAGACCTAAGCTAACCAGAAGAGACCTTAGCTAGCTATTCCCTTCCCTGTCTAAATATATTGTAATCGGTGCGTTCTAGATAAACTGTCGTAACAGAATGCGCTGATAATTCCTAAACGGAACACGATGTTTGTGCCTCCTGTGTTTTTCATTTTTGAAATATTTTTTTTCCAATCACATACATACAAAACATTTGCGCAAAACATTTTTTCCTACTCAGACGACCTCAAAACATATATTTCCTTGGGAACCCAATTTCAGAAATTTGACATATTGCAATACAATCTCTTATTAGGAGCAAAGGAAAGTAAAAAAAAATAGTGACACTAATAAAGAAATGAGGAAAGATAGTTTCCACAAAATATTAAAAAAAAGAAAAAATAAAAAAAAAAGAGAAAATATGAAGTGCTAATAGCAAAGTTTATGAATGGGATAGTGACTATGTCATTTTGAAAAGTTTTTATAGTAAAAATAAAAGAAAGTAATAAAAGCTGTTAGCACTTACAAGTCCTTTTTGGTAAATTGTTGTCGCTGAGTAGAAGGGAAACAAAGGGAAAAAAAAAAGAGAAAAAGTTATAAGTTTCAGTATAAAATTGAAAATTATTAGTAGTGCATATGTTAATGTGGTAACTACGTACAACAACACAACAACTACGTTAAGATAGTTGTTGTTGTTGTTATTCTGTTGAACAACTTTCAAGAAGTGTCTCTATATATATATATATATATATAGTCAAGTTCTCTCGGTATATCTACTTCTCCTTCATATAGTTCTTCCCCCGCAATATCCATAGTGAAACACTATAAGTGAAACAGCATGGTACTTAGAGAGGGCCTAACTACAACATCATCCTTCCATTGTTTCAAAACTCTCACGCTCTCTCACTTTCTTGTCAATCATAAAATTATACCAAAAGGAACACCACCACCACCTCCTAACTTTATTTACTTAACATGTAAACTTTCTAATATTCCCACCATTATCATAACGTATGATCAAATATGTATCACCCTCTTTATGTTTATATATGCTTAACATAAATTTATAACTACATAATTACGTTTACAAATCATATTTATTACATAAGCTATTACAGTATATATTAAGAAAATCCATTGCAAATTTTGATAAAGATATTTTAATGTTGCTTAAATCAAAAAATTCCACAGATATGGAGAATTTCTTAAACATGACAGAAATCCGAAAACATAATTGTGACAATTTTTGCACTTCCGGTTTACCGGTTTTTTTTTTCCGGATTCTAATGTACGAGTATAATAATATTAAATAGATGATATAACCTTAAATTGAAATGGTACTGAAGAGAAAAGCTTAACAGAACTGTTACCACAGAACATCACAAAAAATTTTCTCTAGAAAATGATTCAAATTAAAGTAATAGGTATTTATGTTTGTAGATAGTAAATCAAGTTTTAAAAAAATCGCTGGAGCCGTTTTTTTTTTTTTAGCAAATCACGAAAATCTTAAGAATAATCATTCAATATTGAAGCATTTCTGATTCGATGAATTTGTTTGAAACCACTGTTTTAGATGCGGCATAATACCTAAACGAAATACCAAATTAAATTGGTATTTCCTGCGACTGTGTTCCTGCGATTTTTTCCGTTTTTGAGATATTCTGTTTGAGATATTCACTCACTCACACACACACACATATATATATATATATGTGGGCCATTCACCGAAAACTTTTTTCGTTTTCAGAGGACCTCAAATTATGATATCAGTAAAAAATCAATTTCTAATATTTGAAATTGCGATCTTTTGACGATTTCCTCTTACTAGGAATAAGAGAGAATACAAAAAAGCTTTTGACTGTATATTATTTTGAATTGCTTGTGTAGTGGAAGAAAGAAATAGAAAAATGAAAAATAGTTTAAAATATTTTATAGTTTTAAAAATATAATTTTGTTAATATAAATTAAGCAGTGAATTTACCTTCAAAAAGTGTGTATTTTAGAGCCAGGTACTGTAAATTGGGGTCATTGCTAGTAGGAAAACAAAGGCACAAAATCTTGTTAGGGTACCTCTTTTGTAAAAGAAAATTTCCCCGCTAGAGAGAGAATTCCTTAGAAGAGTCTGTACTCTGCCTTCTAACAAGAATAGTCTGACTTCTGCTTTCAAACAACTAAGTCTGTATTCTGCTTCTAAAGCCAGAACACTTCAGGAATCGCTCTGTTAAACTCATGCGAGATTTGCTTTTATACTAGATAAACATCATTTTATTAAGATACAGTGTGATATTGAAATATACTTAAATTTACTAAGATAATATATTTATTTATAAAACAGTGGCGCTTTCTTAATTATTCTTATTACTTCTATCTTTATCTCAACATACAAGCCCTTTTACAAAACCGCTCAAGCAACCACTACTAGTGCACATAGTGCAACCACTACAAGCACACTATTACATAACACTTGCAATTGCCATCAAATTACTACGTATTGGCAAATATAGTTTCTTTATTTAATATATAACTATATAAAACGATGGAAACAGCTGGAAATATTTCCCCACGTAATGCGCTGGGCAAAACTGTTATGGCTCCACAATATTACACAGTGACCATAAAGACACCACCAAATTACTGCGTCATTGACATATCCTCCAATACCTCCATATTACTGGAACACTGGCAACTTATCTAGTACATTAACTAAAAAAGATTCACCCATCTTTCCCCCCATTATCTAAAGGTAAGGGAGTGCTATATATCGTATATTAAAGTTTCAACCACCGTCAAATTAAGGCTATCAATTAGTTAAGAGAGTTGTGACTTCAAATTAAAAGTTTCTGTCACGCACCACACTTGTTGATGGTATGTGGGAGGTTATAAGGTTATTATAGTATATGGGTATGAGTTTAATAACAAAATTGAATGATTAGAAATTAGATAGTGGTGATGAAAAATAGCGTGCTTTTAATAATAGTAAACTTGAAGTTTAATGTTGGAGTTAAAGTAAGCTTTCTATCTTGTCAATTTATTGTTAATTGCGAGGGGGATGGGAAATTTTCAGTACATTATACAAATAACAATATATATAAAGTTGGAAGAAAAGGAATGTATAAAGTCAAAAGAGTGTAAACAATGAATAAATTCTGCAATGCATACAAGATAATATAAGAAAATAAGCAGGAAAGTTGTTAAGTAAGAAGGTTGGTAGAAAGTGGTAAATTTGAGATAGGGATATTAAACCGGTCTGAAAAAGCAAAATAAACATTCTAAGACACATAAAATCCCCGAAATACTGAATATCCATCCATTCCCAGATAAAACAAAGGATGAACGAACATCATTTCATAACATCGATGTTTCTGGATGAATTTCGCACCACGAAAGCAAGAGAAAAAACAAGGTACTAGAAATAAATACATTTTTATCCGAAGGCATTGAATGTTATAACCGAGGTGCTCGGGTTGCACACTCGAACTCTTTAATGTATGATCATCCATATCATTGTAATCACTTTCTTTTACGTCACTAATTAATGAATACACCTTAGTGATAGTGACCTCGAAATTCCATTCGTATCAGAATTAATTAAACCTCTACTACGAATTCAATCAGTAACTTTCAACAAATTATAATCGTTTTAATAGCAAAAGTACTTTTTACAGCACTATTCGACAATTCCCGAAGATGGCTGAGACATCGTCGGCTTTAAAATAATTTTTTACTTATTACGTTTAATATGGTACCTTAAAGGTGTACAGACCAGCAATTATAGCACTAGAGGGATATGAGTGTGCCAAGTGTACTTATGTCATCATATAGCTTAGCCATTAGCCAACTCAAGTGTATCTAAAGACAAACACTAAAGCCCAATCATACTTGAGAGAAAAAAATCACACTTTACCGACTTAGCTGAAATTCAATTATTTCCTTCTCCTACCGATAAAAGAATTCTTTTTTTAGTAAATGACAAAAGATATTAATTTTCCCCCAGTTAATAAAAACTGTTACAAAGATACAACAAAATCCATAATCGTATTTAATCTCCTATTTCCATTTTTATTTTAATCATGTACACCTCCATCTTAAAGTATTTTGTTGCTTACTTCCTTCCGTTCTAATTAGTTTTTCTAATAACTAATCTTAATTTTAATTGTAACCATTTTTATTTTCTCTTACTCCTTAGGAAGAGTAATCGTGTACTTTCTCTTCTTACTCCTTAGTAATAGGAAGTATTATATTCGTGTCAAATTTTCGATATCGAGTTTTCACCGGAAATATCCGTTTCGAGATCCCTTAAGACCAAAAAAGTGGTTTTTAGAAAATGGTCTGTGTATGTGTGTATGTGAACACCATAGCTCAAAACAAAAAGTCGTAGAAAGTTCAAACTCGATATTCCGTTTAGTTATCACCAAGGGATCCGACAGTATATTATTATTGAAGGATTTTTTTTATTTTTTTGCGATTTTCTCAAAAATGGCTCCAACGATTTTCTTCAAACTTGGTATATCAACTACACATACAAAGAGCTATAATTCAAAAATAGTTGTTGTGGGTGGGTCCGCATTGGAGAAATCCCGGACATTGAGAAAATATCTATGATAATTTAAAAATACATTTTTTTTTTTATTCATTTCGGTAATAAAACTAAGGAAATAAAAATTGAATATTTAAAAGAAATCCCTTAGATCTTCTTAGGGACTGAAAGGACTCACTCCAATTTCATATTGATCAATCCCACTTGAAATACCACAACTTGTGGTAGATTTCCCTAGAGACTTCTATGATCACCGGTTCTATTACGGTTCAGTATATGCAAATTATACAACTAATAAAATCTAATACCTCATGGTAACCATTAATCATATATAAACATACTTGTCATTACAACTACCATATTATATATCAGATATTACATAATAATTCGTAAATGTATACATCTAATTATCTACATATAATTAAATATAATTATGTTAAGCTTTTCTTTGGATTTTTGCCTCATCCCTATCGAGAAGTTAAGGATAGTAAATAAGATATACTTCAAGTCCAAGAACAAGTGATCAGACTGAACGATATTGGCATATTTATATACGTTTTTAAATATAAGGCGATTTTAGTAGGATAGTTATGGACTTGTAGCTGGGAAGTCCCCCCCCCCGTTCAGGACTTCCCTTACTGTTAAAATTTTGCCTGAAAAAGATTAATAGTAAAGTAAGCACTTTCACTCCTGTGAAATACACTTGATTTGGCAGTTGGATGTTAAACCTGTCTGAAAAAGGCATTAATTTACTTTTTTTACGAATAAAATTAAAAAGTAATCGGGCTACCGAATCAGTGTAAATATAATGTAATACATTAAAGCTACTTGATAACTATTTTCTGTTTTTGCCCCTAATAGGACTATACTTATTACCGCTTTTTATAGGCTTAATCTCTTAAAATATCAATTAAATAGTTAATGAGTAATAATAATTTAATTAGCTGCAGAATTTGGTTTTCTTTTTCCGAATCAGGATAATATCTTCAAGGAGAATAATTCGAAGTAATTCCTTATTGGTTGGAGGTGGCAAACGATGCTTTACACCTCTCCTTATAATTGTCCTTTCATTCTCTTGTGATTCATATCGAGAGAATGTGGTCTGTGGTCAGATGATTAAGATAATCCATATCTGAAGAAGTGGGTGACTATTCTAATTATATGCGCACAAGCATTTTCATACACTGGCACAATGTATTCTCTAATAAAGAAATAAACGGGACCACAGACTCCAGAAGAAGTACTTCTTCTATGTATCTTTGCGTTAAATAACATTAGTTCAGTAAGACCATTATTTCCCCAATGTGTCTATGAAAAGGTAGACGTATTCAAGCATAATGCATTGACAGTCACTCTTCCCGCCTTCTCCACACAGTTCTCATTTAACAAAACGGTATAATCAAAAATCGGTATTTATGTGTCCGGGATCAGTAGAGATACTAATTCGCAAATAGCAGCCTTTTTACACGCGCCTCACCACAAGTAGAGAGCTATGCTTGATGTTAAGGATCTCACTCTTTCAAGCTGACCATTTCACGTTGACACCCTACTTCGGCAGCGGTTAAACGTCAAGTCCGCAATATAAATGAAAAGCATTTAATCTAGTCAGTAGATACATATTTACCTTTACTCGAAGTGTTTTTTAATTTATTAGAAAAACAACAATTCGTTTATATCAAAGCTTATTTTTGGTCGTCGCACCCCCCCTCCTTGTTGATTGTATAAATAAACTGATTTAATTAAATAAAAGAAAGTATAAGAATAATAAATAGAGAATATCAGTTGCTTTAAGTGGCAAAGTGTAGGATGGTATCAGGGTGACAATAAACTGAATTCCCAGAAGAGAGCACTCGCTACCCTATAATTATTTCCTACCAATAGTCATGTAACTTGGTGAAATTGAGTTAAAGGGACTATTGAGATAAGATTATGGGATGTTGGAGCACCAAGCCGATGAGAACCAATGGAAATGGGGTAACACAAGGCAACTTCAATTTAGACATTGGTATTGGTGTATATATATATATATACACTGTTCCTTATTGTTCTATATTTTAATATGATTCCATAATAGTGTTAATTTAGTAACTAGAAATAGACAGTCAGATTTTATATATATATATCAGCAATTAATATATAAACAAATAAATTATAGAAAGCAGAGGCGTTACAGTTTAGAGTTCGAAAATCTAGAAACATTGCATAAATCCAATTATTGGTTAGAAAAAGAAATAGAATATGTAATTATAGATTTAAATTACAAAAGAAAAATTAAATTAGATGGACATAAAAAATACTTGGGCATTTAATAATTTTTTTTATTTATTTTGAAAACCATACATACTACCCAAATCAAAAGTTCTTTAAATGAACTTTCATGGAAAAGAGTTTCATACAAAAGTGAAAAGTCTCTGTATTCATAGTTAGTGTATCAAATTAATATATTTCCGGTGAAAACTCAATTTCGAATATTCGACCCAATCGCAATACTTCCTTTTATTAAGAGTAAGAGAAGGTAATATACAGCAATAATTCTGCTAACCTGGTACTTGGCACACCCACTACTAATCAGAGTACGAGAATTCGATCATTAACCGTAACCTAGTAACTTATAAAAAATTCTTATAAATACTGCTAGTTAAATATAAACAAGGAAATATCACTTAACTAAAAAAATAACAAAAATGAAATACTAAAATTAGACTAAAAGAAGCGGATCAATATTTTACTTAAAAGTCATAAAGACAGTTCAAGGAAGTTCTAGTGAAGAAAGCTCCTCACCATTCATCACGTTTTCAATGAAGAGTGTTTCCAGTGAATTGGTAGCGGCTGAATGTACTTAATGAATAACAAATGAATGCTGAGAGTATCTCAAGAACATCTAGATCCTCACAGCGGAAGTATATAGGAAGACCTAATTTAATCCCTAATAAAATTAATTCCAGTATTGTTACAATTAGTTATCAGTATGAAGATTAAAGGGAAAATTGTAATAGAACAATAAGAAATATAATCTTTTGAAACAGTGAACTTCCCCCTGAAAGTGAACTCCCTTGCTCTGTCTCACTATAGTTCAATATTTTGTAATAATTATTATTGACAAAGTTTTTAAACAATTTGTATAAATTCTTATCCATAAATGAATTTCTAATAATACCCAGTGAACTGGCTTGTTATTTACCAAAGTTACAAATCAAGCAAAGTTATCAATCAACCAAAGTTACCAAAGTTTTATTATTTAAATGTATTTGTTTATGGTGTTCGCTACAGTGGCTGGGATTCATTGATCGTTTAAAGAGATATGCACTATTAGAAAATCTGTTACGCGATAATAATCTATTAGAACATAGATTACACTTGTTACTTAGACGAGAGATTAAGAAGATTTGAAGACATTAGAAGTCAAATTAACAGTCAAGATGACAAATTATTGACGAATTCGTTAGACTTGATATACTGTTAACTGTACGATTGGTACTTGAAGACTGATTACTACTCCCTGATCAGTGTCCTTAAATCATATTAAATAAAACTGTTATGTCTTTATTGAGACACATATAAAAAACATCTATTACCCGTCTTGAAGGAATTGGAGAGAGACCTGCCCGCGATGGCAGGACGTGTTGTAGTGATTTGGTGGTGGCATAGGCCAGTGTGTGATGGTGAACTGAATGAGGTTATTGTTTACACCAGACTATTATTATTTTAATGGATTGATACACCCCTCTACCAGTAGCTCTCAGAGGGAGTTAAAGAGAAGATAGAGTTAAGGTAAGTTAAAGAGATTAAGGGCTGGTTCAGCCGCTCACTTAAAAAGGATGCCATGCGAACAACCATCAACGACCATCGTTTTCACCCCGTCACTCTGCCAGTCAGTCTGTCACTATCTTCTCACGCTACCATACTCCCGCTCTAAATTGTACAGTGTTTAATCCTTGCAGTGCTTAATATTCTAATTCAACATAATGTTCAGTAACACTAACTTATTACTTTATACTTGAAACCAAAATTTTTTCTTCTATCCAAACCTCCTAAATATCTACTATAATTAGATATTGACTGTCTCCATTAATATATATATGGTCTACATCATAATAAGTAAACAAAGGGGAAAAAACAATGGGCTTACTGGAACGATACAATGGGCTTAAATTATAAGTACGATATATTTTACAGATATCCTAACATTAAAATGAAATATAATTAAAAAATCAATTATAAATCCAAATAAAATAATAAAAAATTATGGTACATCAATTTTCAAAAAATACAAGCAAGTCCATCGCCATAATAGGTAAAGGACAAAGAAGAATTAAAACGGTTAAATAAACAGTGATAAACAAATAATAGAACAAGTACCCACATGTACAGTATCAGCTGAAGAGAAGGAAGTAATTATTCAAAGATGTAATAAACTGAATGGAAATACAAACAACATTTTGGTTGGATATGAGAAGGAAGGGTACAAAAAAAAAAATGTTTACAAAACCAACCCGAAAGTACTCTAGAGAAAACTGTTTTAAAAGTAAAAAAAAATTAAAAATTACAAGCAGCCCGAATGAAATTTCTAAGATATCCCTCCTGAAACAACAAAAGGACTCAGAATAAGAAATGCAGATAACAGAAGATAATTGGAAGAAGTATACAATATAGAAGAAATATAAGCTCATTAAAAAATATATGAAAATCCATATCAAGAAAATGAATCGGGACGGTAAAAGTGTAGTAAAGCTAACTTGCAAGAATATGGATCGATGAAATACAAAATTAATCACGTAACAGTTCTTTAGAGCGTGGAACCTTGATTGAGAAGAAGAAGTAAAAGACTTTAATATTAAATAAGGAAAATTTCTCCAGAGAAAATTACTACTGTGATCTGAACACGGAAATTTCCAACTTGCCTTATTTAATTCAAAAGTGACACTATTAATAAATATTCATCCAAAAAATTAAAAAAAAATGTTGTAAACATAAATAAACCAACCTAGCATTGTAATTCATTGAATGGTAAAACTTTATATAAGTTGTGAAAATACAGCGTAAAATTGTTTATTTACAGACTGAAGCCTTACAGACATACAGAAAAATAGAAAATGGTTGAAGGAAAAGAAGAAAAACAACACAGAAAACAATAAACCAGACGAAAAGCATTCTGTTATGAATAGTTTATTATGTAAGGGGAGTTGCAGAGATCTCCAAAGGTCCAGTTCTGTGGCTAGCAACAGAACAGGGTCACATTTCCCCACAACTACTAATACAAACTAACAGACAAACTAGTTTTACTATTCCAACTTCTATAAACTGGGTATAATAGCCACTATAAAAAAAAAGGATAGACTATAAATGAAAATTTAAATGGTAACAAAAGTTTAAACACAAAAACTACTATTGATATATATATAATAAATTAAACAATTATAAATGGTGCAATAATAATTTCACAAAAACCATTCCGAAAAATTAACGAGGAAGAAAAAAATTAATAATGATCATAATAATAAAAAAGTTACCCTACCAAGATACTTTTATAATAAATATAAATAAAAACGCCATTATCAAACTGTTGGAAATTACATTTAGAATGATAATGTTCAATGTTCAAAGGTAATGCGCCGTTAGAACATATTTATAAATAAATTAGTTATTCCCTAATAATATTTTAAAATAAAAGAAATAATTCTGATATGAACACATACGACCTTCATCTTCCAAAATATTCATATTCGGAATTTCTATATATATTGTAACGTTTTTCCCTCTAAACTAGCTACTGTAACTAGTTTAAGTGGGTTCGTATAGATAAAATACTCTAAACTTCAATAAAGAAAACACCAATTTATTGTTATAAACAATAAATTAAAAAATACAACACTTAATAATAATTACTTCACAGTTTAACCACAAAACCATAAAAGTTCACCTTGTTCACTTTTTATACACTTTCCACAAACATACACTTCGTTTGTAACTAGAAACTCTGCAAAACTCTCTGCGATCCCACTATTTATACCGGTGGAGAATTTTCTAGAATTTTCTCAATCCTTCCAGACAGAACTAGAGCGCGTCGACAGCGCCTACTAGCGGCCACTAAGAGAACTTGAGGTTCCTACTTCCTCTCCTAGATGGCAGCACTGACTGCGTTACAATATACTTTTCTTAAGTACGAAATCATATATTAAAAGAGAGAGCCGTGCTCTTTAGCATATTGTGAAGACAAAAACACGACAGGTACTCTATAAAACCTCTGAATTTAAGTATCCTTCCCCCCCCCTCAAATATGGCAAATAATAATGGAATATCTTTATGTGTGGAGAAAAAATTTTTAGATTGAAAAGAAGGAGGAACGGCTTTTTCAAGAAAACTGAAAGTCAATAAAATTCAATAAAATAAAACTTTCAATGTATTATTTCCCCTTCTTTAAAAAGTATATCAAGGTTATTTGGAAAATCCAAAATGAGTTTTCAGTGATTTTGTTTTCATTTTTGAAATTTATGTTTTCCTGTAAAGCCCACCGGATAATATTTAGCCAAAAACAAAGATATTTATGAATTAAGGTCGCTACAAAATAAGTATTTCACCTTAATAGTTTAATTTCAAAAATCTTTTATGAACGCAATATTTACTGTTTCCAGTATGCAAATTCCTAAAGCGTGAAGTGAAATTCAGTATTTCTACCATTTTTGTTTTGTTTTGTTTTTTAATGTATTTTCAACTCAGAAATCAAAATTAAAGAAAGCGTTATAAAAATCTAATATATAAAACTTTAAAAGAAGAAATCTGTTCTTTGATCTAGCAGTTCTTGAGTTACCTTTAAGTAGGGAAAATAAGATAGCTGAGAAAACGTTAAGGAAATGCTATAATGTAGTCAACAAAAACAGAATATTCTGATCACATGGTTTCCATGGGAATGGAAGAAGAGGGAACGGCCTGAGAAATCTTTGATGATATTCTCCATTTCACTAGATGAAATTTTTGTAGGTTTAAACAAACAAAAAATCATGAGGAAAAAATGACATTTACTTAAAGGGAAATCCCTCTTTAATCGTAACATTCTTAACGTTCCCTGCTGTTCCACATGCATTTTAGTTATATATCCAAATTATGCAGTAAACTTCTAAAAAGTAAATTTATGAACTCAGATAACTGAAATCCAATTTCAAAATTCAAATCAAATTTAATCCCTTTTCCCCAAAAAAGGTAAAGCAATGAAAAAAATAATTAATAATTATAGCTATATTCAATTTGAGGAATTAATTAAGGTATTTGTTATTCATATTTATCGTTGATAAATTCCACTGTGATAGTAAACATGCCGTTAACCTAATAAGCATAATATATATTATAATATACAATTGAATATAATCAGCTCTTATCAATAACAAGTGCAGAGATGTTTTAAAGTGTATGGCTGTAGTGTTATTATAAAATATTAAAGAAAGCATAATATTTAAAAAATAATAATATATCTATCTAATAAGTAATTTAAAAGAAAAAAAAAACCTATGGCGAACAGCCCACGAAGGGCCAAGGCTTGCCAGACAGCGATTTATATTGGGCGGCGTGTTGTAAGCACGCCGCAGTTCCCTCACCGTTTAGTTCCGGCCTTCGCTACTTAGGGCGCTACTAACTGTAGCTTCCCACTTTTCTTCACGATGCTATGCTAGGTCAGCACCGACTTTGCCCTCACAAGAATCAAACCATGAATTCTCGCACACGAAAGGCGAGTGCGCTAGCCACTAGACAAACGCATGAGGGCGATAAGTTATTTAGAATATCTAATTAATTATAAGTGTACACTATAGAAAGCAATAAACATTAAAACGTGAATAATATACTTCAATTAACAGGTGTTTGCCAATCTATTTGTCATTTCGAATTATAGAATTTATTTCTGGCCATTTATTTATAATTTTATTATCTTATACTGTTATCACAGAATGAAATCAATGAAAATATTGATTAGATCTTTAACTGACTGTCAAGATTCTATAAAGTAATCTAAACAGCCACTTGTTCAAAAATCATGTATTATGCAAATTATTGTTAAATTATTTCCATTTTTTAAGTAAATATATTAAAATTTAGAAAAATTATCTTATTCATCACTAAATTGTATAAAACCGCTAAAAAAAAAAGACATTAAAAACCATCATAGTGTAGTGGAAGAACGAAATGGAAAAGTAATATTTTTGGAAAATAGTTTTGTGAAAATTAGATAGTTCAAATAGTGTATTTAGTGATGGGGATAGAGCCAGGTATATACAATCTAGTCAATGCAAACCAAGAGACAAAGGCGCAAGAATCCGTTAAATTAATACAATGCCACTTGGCCAACTGTTTTGTAAGAGAAGGCATTCTTTCGGACCGTCTGCATTCTGCTTTCAAAGCCAGAACACTTGCTTCAGGAATCGCTCTCTCAAACTCATGCCAGTGATAGAGATTTGCCTTTATTCTAGATAAACATCATTTATTAAGATACAGTTTTGTTGTAGATACCGAGGAGAACACATCAGGACTGTGCCAGTTTTAAGTTATAACATAAGAGTTTTTTCCAACTAAATTCAGTAAATTAATTAATATTGCTGTATTATTGAATAGCATTTAAATATCTTTAAAGAATATATTTAATTTAATCTACCAGCGTTTTCTTAATTATTCTTATTACTAATACTTCTCTCTTAAACATATATAC
>JAAEAF010008608.1:0-33684 GCA_011037195.1 Triatoma infestans
TTAAATTTGGTACACAAACTATAATATTTGTCAATTATTTTGAGAACTGGACTAAGAGAAAGTTGTGTGAGTGTTTCACAGCAGATTATTTTGTATCTTAATGCGTTAATTAATGGGCGATTTGTATCAGGAACGTTTGGTTATACCGTATTTAGGAAAGCTTATACTTCTCAGTGTCAATGAAATTAGATTTTCATTATTCTCTCTTATTTGAATTGAAAAGTTTTATTTGAATCTTTCTGCCAATTTTTTTTAACTTTATTTCCGTTTCGTCTTTATATAACAATTCTTGGAAACCTAATCGAACTTTCACATCTTAGTGCAGCATAATTGTTACGGCAAGAAAAGAAGCCGATTGATTTTATTGTCTAGAAAATCGCAGAATAACAAATTCTGTATGGAAGTTCGCAGATACACAGATAACATGATTTGACTGTTGATTATGCGAATAATTAAAGTAAGGTTCACGATAACTTATTAATGAAATAATCAGGCCTTAAAATTACAATGAGATCATTTGTACGGCAATGGCCAGAGAAGTTTTTTGAAGAAAAAGAATTCTTTGTTGCTCTACGTTTCGGGTACCATTGGTGACTTTCTTCAGGAGCTCTTTAGGGTTGGAGAGAAAAAAAAAAAAATTGCCTAAAATTTTTTTGTTTTATTTCAATCTCAACGTTCTCAACATACACTGTTCTTCTGCCCTAAAGAGTTTCTGAAGAAGGGCACCAATGTTACCCGAAAGGTAGAGCAACAAAGAATTCTTTTTCTTTAAAAACTCCTCTGGCCATTGCCGGACAAACATTTCATTATTAATGAAAAAAGTTTATGAGAATTGGGATATTTTGTTTTCTTTTTACACGTACAAAATTGAAACTATAAAGTAATTGCGTTGTCAGTAAACTCATTGTCTATTATTAGCAGTGCTAGTTTAATACCACTGAATCTTTATAGGTAGGTTTTTACCAATTTTCTTTTCTTTATCTGGAAGACTTTACAACATAGTGTATTATAAGTTCTGTTTAGGCTGTTGCGGTCAAGGGCCTGTATTACTTCGAGTTGTTTGTAAATAATGGATAAAAGTTGGGTAGTATTTTGGTAGAAAAGCAGAGGTCATTGTATGTAACCCCTAAAAGAAGGAAGAAAGCAAAAAGGTTGAAAGGAGTGCGGAAAAAAAAAGGTTACTTTTAGCAAGGAGATGTGTATAGTTACAAGGTTGAAGGAAGGAGGTTGTACAGTCCCAGTGTGTGTGTTGTGTGTGAGGCATGGAAGGGTGTGGGGCGACGTCTTGAAATGATGGAGGGAGGGTCACGTACATGTTATTTACGATAGTCACTACCTCCGGCTCTTCTACCCTGTTTTCGGGCTACTTTCCTGCTTACACACGCCCAATGTCTTATACACTACTACGCGCACCCGACCTAACCTACCATTTCTACCATCCTCTATAAACATCTGATGTAGCTTTTGTCTTTTATAGTGAAACTGTACCGCCCTCATTGCTCTTTCTTTTGTCTTTCCTACAATATTTTATTGTGATGTGTAGATTTCTTCAAGTTTTCAGAAGTTTAAAGTTACATTGAGTGATGTGTTTTTCTTCATACAACCCACCGAAAACTATCTTGTCCCACTTAAATTAATGTTAAGCAAAAACGAGACATGGAAGACCATATTATACCATGGTTTCCAGTTAATGAATACTCATTTAGAGAGTATCCTACTTATTTGGTGTCTAAAAAAATTGCAGTCCTATATTGAGATTAGTGGTGCTTCCTTCCTACTGGCTGATTCCGCTCAAGGACTTGTACAAATGTATAGACATGTTTCATAGTATAACAGTTGTCGGGGGCCTCCACGTCGGACGTTCATCTGAAGCAGTATTTATTTAATTACTACTTTCTACAAAGAATTGATACCTATTCTATTCTCAAAAGTTCATAGTCATGTGGGCATTTTCCAGATCACCGTGGTATGAGAAGTAAACAGATTTAAGTATAAGATTAAAAAACAAAAAACAACACCTATGGCGCAAATCCTGCGCAGTTATTGGGGGATGGTATAAATTAATTTAATTTAATTGTAAATTTATCAGAAGATTTTCTTTGTTGGCCGTTGTAATATGAAAACAAGAATTAGTTGGCTTCTCGACCAATTCAAGGTTTAAAAACAAAACACCAAAAAATAAATTTCGTAATTGTTTTTTAATAATTAACAGGTTCGACGTTTCGACAAACTTTGTTTGCCTTCTTCAGGAACAAAACAAAAATAAAAAGAAAAAATTATAACCTAAAACAGAAACAAAAAACAAAATACATAGGTGTGATTACAGTAGGACAATACTCTTTTTTTTAATTGTAAATTTAATGAAATGCGTCTATGTTTTTATGGATAAAATCGTTGAAAACTGAAATAACACTTCCGATCAACTTATTTCCTTCAAACTCAGAATTTTGACAACATATTTAATTCTAATTAATATTATTTAGATGATAGAATTGTATAATAACTAAAATAACACTTAGATGAGAGTATAATACCACCCCTCCCCCAAAAACAACCTTAAAAGAATTTTTCCGGAGAAATGTTTCAAATAAAAGTTATAGCTCCCAGTACGTGTTTGTAGACGGATATACTAAGTTTAAAGAAAATTGTTGAAGCCGTTTTCGAGAAACTAAGAAAACTGAAATAACCGATCAGTAGAAACGCGTTTGCATTAACCAACTTTCGAATATTAGGCGAATCTCTCACATGCTCAATGATTTCATGGAGTCCTCATATGCGCAAGCTATGCTGGTTAAATTTACCGCTAAAATGAAATATAGCTTGATCACTGAAAATTAACCACGATAAAAATCTGTCGTCTTCCATGTCCTGTAGTAGTGGCTGCAATTGTGGCGTCTTCCATGTCCTAAGGTGAACGCACGGATTGATATCTAGCGGCGGTTCTGTAAAACTCTAGGTCATGCCCATTCGATCAACACATATTTCCTTCCCGGAATGCCAGTTATTTGTAATTACAGCATTTTAAAATCGTACCATTCTTATGTATAGTCAATATATCAAGTTTAAAGAAAATCTTGGTGCCGTTTTCGTGAAAATTACAAAAACCTGAAAAATCTGTTCAGCAAAATGGTATTTCCGGTTGAGGAATTTTGACAGCTTATTTCCTGTCGGATTCAATGGATATGCTCAACTAGAATGCCAAGTCTGATCGTACAGCGATGTTTCGTTTTGAATATTATGCTGTTCACATACATACACACAATTTTTTAAAAACCACTTTTATGGACTAAGGGGACTTCAAAACGTGTATTTCCGTTGAAAACTGTATATCGAAAATTTGACACGATTACAATAGCTATTCTTAACAGCAGTTACAGAAAGTAAAAAGTGTGATAAGAAATTCTAAAATGGAGAATTTTGTTATACTGCAGTACTCACAGTTACGAAAGAAAATTTATAATAATCAAAAATACAATAATTTTCATGGAATATGGAATTTTTACTAAATGTTTAGATAGATCCATGGCATTAGATATGATCAATATGGCATTTTATAGGGGAAAGCCTAAGTCGAGATTCGACTTAAAACTCCCTTAAAAATGAATTTTTTCAAAATAATATTTCTCTAGATAACTAAATGTTTATTTAAAATATTACCATTTTAAAGGACATGGAAAATTTATTAAAGTAAATCATTCGTTAACAAATTTTATTCAAATTGGAAATTTTTGGCAAACATTACGAGAAGAAGGTACCGACAATAATGTAGAAATGGGAAAATTATAGAACTGGCCTAGCCTCGCATAGCCTTCTAGAATCACTTAAAATGAAAATTTCTTAAAGATTGCATTGTTACAATATTTAATTGGGCTGGTTATAAAAATGGTGGTGGAGATTTTACATTTATTTCTGAGCAGCCGTATGTGGAGCTTCATATGTCATAACCACAAGAAAGCTTGTGTAAGTTTCAGTGTAAACTAACTGAAACATCTCCAGTACCCGTTTAAAATCAATTTTTTCAGCAAAATATTTCAAATAAGGGTGATACGTTTCTATCTATTCAGCAAGCATTCCAAGTTTAAAGAAAATCTTTGTTAACCGTTTTCGAGAAAATTAAAAAAAAAAAAAAACTCAAGAACCTATTTTTTAAAGTTCCACTTACATTAATTGATTTTCTACAAATTCAGAACTCGTAACAAAGCTTCCATTGTTTTTTAATATTATGTAGATGGTGAACCATAGATGATATTTTAGGGGAAAGCTTCATGTTACTCTTTCCCCCAGAACTTGCAAATATTATTTTTACCGTGAAAAATACTTCAAATAAAAGTGAAAGATAGTTTATGCAAAAATTTAGTAGAAATCATAAATTTGAATTTATATATAATTAGTTTATACTCGTATATTGATGTCATATAACATATTTTAGACATTAGGCTTAGGATTTAGGGTCAAATGAATATTCAGTATTCTATCCCCACCAAATAGTACATGTATGTTTGTTTTATGGTGTGAATGTGTTTATTAGTATGAAAGTATTTATTGGAGAACTTGTAGTTATGAATGAAAGCTTTATGAATAAGTAATAATATCGGCCAATAAATGAAAAGCGATAAAATATTCAAACAATTATTATAATTCGGGAATCCATTTTTCAGTACAAAGTGAATAAGGTGTGAACAAATTATGCAATCCCAGAGCATAACAGCAAGGTTCATTCCTCTAAAAAAAGGAATTGAAAGATAATTATGTGTGAAGAAAGCATAAGAAATTAAAAAAAAAATAATTGGATTCAGACGCGAAAAAAAAAACGCAGAATATCAAATTCGTGGTGGTTTTTCGAAAACTCAATTTCAAAAGTTCGACTACGATCGTAATATTTCCTCTTACTAGAAGAAGTAAGAGAAAGTAAAAAAAAATTCTTTTATTTACATTTATAAAGGCGTGTTGTTTTCAGAAGTAATATTTCTAGTTAAATGTCTGTTAGTTCACCAAACTGAACTGACACATACTATTAAGGTTTAATCAGTATTTAGTGGAAGTTATCTAGGGCAAGTATCAACTTAGTTTAGACCAGTAATTCATCATAAAATGGTATATCATATTGGACGCAATATGCCGTATCCATTATCTTTTTATAAATAGTCATTAATTTCAATTTACTAATAGAAGGGATTTTCAGGAGTTTTCAAAACAGTTATATTAATTTAGTTTTTTATTTGTAATTTTTTTTTTTTATAATTTCTACATCCTTTCATTGACTTAAAATCTGGATGTTCTCAGGAAGAATTTTTAGTGCCAAGTGTATAGTCTTTGCAAATAATTTTGTATAGTTTTCTTAAAATGTTTATTTATAATTTTTTTTTGTAATCCACATTAGGAACGTCACATTTTCTTTATTTTATCTAAAACCTGTTCAATCAGAACTGTAATAATTGATATATCGGATATTCATATCGATTTATTTTTATAACCACTTCTTTTAGACAACATATTGTTCCCACTGCTATGACGTCACACAGCCAATAGTGTTTCAATTTGCCACTGCCTTATTGATTATATCATCACAATATATCGATTACAGATATCGATTATACATATCAACTTTATGAATATAATTTATTAATAAGAAAACCACTGTCTACTACTCCTGCCACAACAGGTTAGTTATTGCAATTTTTTTTTTTTTAAATTAAACTATGTCCTAATTGGGAAAAATATATCTTTTCTTATCTTTATCCTTTTTTCTTTTTGTTTATTAAACTTTTTACTTATTAATGACTTATTACCATTTTTGCCTATGCGGACATTATTTTTTATTTCGATGCATGGTTTATCCTGTCCCTAATCCTGTTAAGAAAAAAAATGTATATTTATACAGTAATAAACAATGTTATGACTTAATCCTCTTAAGAGATAAGGAACAGTTAAGGATGGGAATAATATATTGTCTTGAAGGCAGTGGTTATAAATATATCGATATATTTTTTATCAATAAGGCAGAGGCATCGGCTGTGCTATTGGCTGTGCGCCATCGGAGTGGCGATAATGTAAGTAGCAGTAAGTTGTACTGTCTGAAATTCAGTTCCCAGTGCGTGGTCGGTTTGTGCGGGTCGTTACAGCACCAGCAGCCCTGCAGAAAGGGTAAGTAAATTTTTTAATTATTATTTTGTATGTGAAAGTAAAATGCCACTCCGCATTTTTATTTTTAACTATAATTTAATTTTCAATAATTAAAAGTTTTTCATATTAAAATAAAATAAAAAAAATCCCTCCGACCCAGAGTAAGGTAAGGGGGTGAACTTCGATTTGATAGGATTCCTGCCCAAATGGGAGTAGGATTCCTGCAAATGCCAAGAGCGGTAAGAGTAGCCGCCTTCCACATGACTCAGGCCTTGACTATCTGCAGAAACATCTGTGTAGGATAGGAGTCGCCGCTGCCTCTCCTATTTATCCGTTATGCCATTTAAACGTCGAAATATCTGGGGGTGCTCTCTGCCCAGGACTTGCAGACGTCTCGCTCCCTTTTACAGATAGTTACTTGAGGCAAGCAACGTTATACTGGGCTGCTCGCCGAAGAATGGCCGAATGACTAGACGCGGGCGTTGTTTTAAAAAAAAAAAAAAACTAACCGTAAAATTATGGATCTGTGTATCCTACTCTCGACTTCCTAGAGATGCTGAACAGGAAAGTATCCTGGTTTAAGTTGTTTTGCAAGCAGGAAAAAGGAAAGGGATATTTTATATTTCTTTTATGTATATTGTCTAGGAAATTGCCAATCAAGCGTTACTTGAAATATAATCGGATACCCTGAAGAAATAGATAGGTTGTGTGAGCAACTTCAAGGCATGAAGGGAAACAACGCGAAAAGAAAAAAGTGTCTGACCTAGTTTAGTGGCGAGGGCAAACTATCCTACATTGTTGATAAATTCTGGTCCTATTCATTATTTCATTATTTATGGGATTCCAAGTAATTTTGTTTTCGTTGAATTAGGGATTTGAAGGTTGAAGGGTATGGGCCGGCCAGATGCCTTCGAAGTTAATGCAATTGTTTTGTATGCAAAAGACAACAGAAGAAATCTAAGATGACGAGGTGCTGGAAAATATATGCGAGAATTATCGGAAATTATATTTATTGGAGAAACAGTTAAAGTAGTTAGCATACAATAATAATATTATACAGAAGTTTCCCATCATAAGAGCTACTTGTGGCATACACTACAACATCGTCCGCAGGCACTTTATACCTGGAATTGTTCCTATAGTACTAGCTAGATCATTAATAGCAAGGTTGAACTGAGTGCTAATGATAACTGAACGTTGTGGTAACCCTTTTTTTTTAGCGCCTCTTGGTGAGTGGGCCACCGTTTTCCAGGCTGAGGTTTATGCAATTCTTTGCTATATTTTGGATGAGAGGGTGCGTATCACTAATTTAAAAGGTGTTTGTATCTGCTCGGTCAGCCAGGCTGCGTTGAAGGCGCTTAATTCATGTGTCTTCACTTCCAGATTGGTGTTGGAATGTTCTACAAGACTGGAAGATCTTTCTTCATTAAAGGATGTGCTTCTGGTCTGGGTTCCAGGTCATATGGGAATTTTTGGGAATGAGGAGGTGGATAGGTTTGCCAAATTAGGTGCCTCTCTCCCTTTCATTGGTCCAGAGCCTGCTCTTGGTTTGTCTTCTGGCACATGTTTGTCGGGCTTTCAGACGTGGATGACCTCACAGCACTCATCCTTATGGATGAGTGCAGTGGGTTGTCGGCAGTCTAAAATGCTCATTGGGGGCCCGGACGGAGCTTTGAGTAGCGGGGTCCGATGTCTTTCACGGACCTCCCTCAGACATCTGGTTGGATTCCTCACTGGGCATTGTGGTTTAAGGAGACATCTCTGTATAATGGGACTCGTGCCTGTCCCCTTTTGTAGAGTTTGTGAGACTGAGGAGGAAACACCCATTCATCTGATGACGAATTGTTCGGGTTGTGAGGAGATTAGGTTTAGGATCTTCGGCCGGAATAGGATATCGGTAGAGGATCTTAAGCTGTGTGCTTTTAAGGTGTTGGTCCGTTTTGTTCGGTCTGTGGTGAAACTTAGATGGTTTAAACCTGGGCCTAGATTTTCGTTCTAGTCCCAGTGGTTGTTATTCTTTAGGGGTAGCTATATGGGCCCTGGGAGGCTTTGGATAGCGTAGGGTTTGCTCTCCCCTTTTGTGAATAATAATAACCCTTCTTTTTGGTGGACATATTTGAAGACTTCAGTTTGGAAACGCACTAAGGGCTAAAAAAAGATTTTAGCCATCGACAGATATTTCCAGCATCACTCATTTTGTGAACTAGGAGCCCCAATCGGTTACTTATGCAACCTTGGTTCCTTAAACGAACCGGTTTTACCTGTGTCGCTAAGATTGCCAAGTGCTGAAATTCGGGGGATGTTTGCCAATAGGGAGAAACTTAAATGGTCGATGGATATGAAGGGGAAGCGCTACGGCTGCTTCTTGACAGAGAATATTCCATATTCTTTGGCACGCCCCGTGGGTAACTTTAGAACCCTGACCATGATTACTGACTTGCCAGTTATTTAGGCTAGGCATTTTAAATGAAATGACATGTCCTCTTTGCGAGGAAGGAGTTTTTGACGGCACTCACTTAAAGAATTCTACTACATGGGTGAAAGTAAAGAAAATTTGAATTATATAGAAAACTCTACCAGATATTTGGTCTGCTCGAAATTTAATTGCTGACAAGCAAATAGTTCTGGAGTAGGATAAAAAGAAAAAATTTAAGAAGAGTCCTCCGGGAAAACTGAACTTGGAAATAGAATTCGAGTTGTGATATGTAGTCATTTAAAATAATTACTTTTTGTATACCGCTTTTTGCGTTGGAAGTTTTCGAATGGGAAACCTATTTGATAGATATTGACCCTATATTGTTATTTCCCTCTGTCTCTCTCTTCTTTTTTTTATAAAGAACTAAATATTATAAAGGGAAATATAAAAATAATGAAGAAGCGAGGATATAGGAAATGACGAGGGTACAAGCCAGGAGCATCAACATAGGAGCAAGGGTTATTGAACGAATAGAAAAATTCCAGCACAAAAGTGAAAAAGAATAGGGTGGCTGGTCAGAATGTATGAGGGTGCAAGTTTAGGACGAACTCGCTAGAGAGGGCGAGTGAGTTGGGAAAGCGTTCGTTTCTGGCGGCTTCCACACCCATTATCGTCATCATCATCATCAACATAGCCAGATCAAAGGACTTGTTATTCTACTAATTAAATTTCTCAACGGACAATACTCTCTGTATATTTACTATCCGTTTTAACGTTCACATGTGGATCATATTCCCCTCTCCATTCACTCTTCAATAGTTTTACCACATCATCATCATCGTCCATCATGTGCTTTTTAAATAGTTTTAACGTATTCCAATAAAATAACTCTTCTCTTGTTTTCTTTTTCACTATAAAACAATGAAACTGGTATATTGGTTTCGTTTTCAGTTCCAAAAGTTAATTTCGTTTCACATTTAATTTAATTTAGTCAAATGTAATTTCTTGAATGTGATTTTCCAAGAATGAAACCGTTCAATAAGAAGAAATATTTTCATCAGATAGTTTATTGATATACAGTAAACTCCCGATCATCCGTGTGCGGATTATCCAAGCTGAATTTAATTTAAAAATTCAACCCATGGATCAAGGGGTTATCACATTAATGAAACGATATTACCGCAATGACCTTATTATAAAAGCCTTTGTAATGAAGGTGATGAATTGATTAAATTTTGGGAAAAAATGACAATACTGGATGCGATACATGATGTAACTTAATCTTGGACCAAAATAAAGCCAAAAAACACTCGTTCGATCGTTGAGAAAAATTCTACCAAATGTAGAAGGTGATTTTTTTTTTGGATTCTATCGAGCCCGAGACAAGTGAAATAGTATCTGGAAATGAGTGAGCTAATGGCAAATTTAGATGGCTTTGAAAATGTTGATAAGAGAAAATATTGAGGAGTAGTTAGAACATGATTCATGTGATGGAAGTTTTCAAATAATGTGTGACGAGGATATTATTTCCGATCTCATTCAACCAGAAGAGCAAGAGGAGAATGAAGCTGAAAGTGGAGAAGAAGAAAAATTTTCACAAACGGTGAATATTAAGAAAAAAAATATTCACAACACGGCCCTGAAATTTTGTTGACACTTTGTTGGAGTACATCGACTAATGGGAATTCGAGTATAACGACATAATAGCTCTTAGAAAAATTATAACTGATATTAAAAAAAAAAATCATTAAAAGATTCCTGCAAACAAACCAAAATCACAGATTTTTTTTAAATAATAATGAGCATTAAACATGTTAAAATAATTGTCTGCCTTAGAAATGTATAATATGTGGTATTTTAGAAATAAATAATGATTATAGTTCGGATTAACCGTGTTTTTCGATCTCCCCATCATAAGCTCGGATAATCGGGAGTTTATTATATATATATATATATAATGTGGGAAGGTTGGGTTCCTCAATGACTATAGACCGATTGATCCTTAAACAAAATTTTATTTGAATATCAATTAATACATAAACTTTATAATAAAATACAGAATATTGTTAAATTATGAAGTTAACTTACCTTAAACAAAAATCGGTTTTTATAGTCAATATAATATAATAATCGGTGAAACAACAAATAATAATTAAAGATACAGAAAATGATGGCTACTTCTTTATATAAAAGTACTCACTCTAAACCATATGTTTATTTAATCGCACACACCCAAGCGGCACAGATGACAGGAGCATTCACTTTTACATCTCCCCCCCTCGGAAAGGTAGGAGCTTGCTGCTGTGCACAAAATTGGCCTGCGATCTGTGGCGGTTGCGGTTTATTTCATATATTGCGGAAGATACCCGACGCAAAATCTCAAATGGTCCTGATCGTATTGGGTCTAATTTATTCCGGTTCAGACGACTGCCTGTTTCCACATAGACCAAATCACCAACTTGGAAATCATATTCCTTTCTGTTTCGGTCAATTCTGGATTTATTGAGATCATGATGCCTTTGAGAATTTTCTGCGGCCTGTAATCTATCTTTTATTAAATCCTGTGGTTGGTTAAGAGACAATGGTAGTATTGAAGATTGTTTTCCTGTAAGTAGATAGAGTGGAGAGAACTTTGTCACACTGTGAGTTGTACGATTATACTCATCTGTACATTCTCTAGCAATTTTAGACCATGGATTTTTTTGGTTTTCACTAATCTTGCAGCGAATACGATTGACCAGAGTTTGATTTAGGCGTTCATTTAGGCCGTTTGAAAAAGGACAATCCACCGCCGTGAAGAGTAATGTGACACCCCAATGGCGCAGGAAAGTTTTAAATTGCCTTGAATTAATGCCCGTATACTGATCTGCCAGGAGAATCTTCACCTTATTTTTCTCAAAAATAGGTCGAAGGAACCTAATCAAGTTCTTAGCTTGTTGCCCACGTGAAGGACAGGTGTATGCAAATCGTGTGAAATGGTCAACCAAAAGGTGGAGATAACGATTGGGCGATCGATTCCCTGCAAAACCACCAATCGTATCAAGTGACATGATATCATATGGCTCCTTTGCTGGGCCTAATTGTGATAAAAGACCAATTTCTCGGCATCGTCTGGATTTGTTCTTGTTACAAGTATCACAATTCTTGCAAAAATCTCTTATAAGGGAGTCCATGTGTCGGAAATAATAAAAAGGACGAATTTTGGCTGCTATGTGACCTACTCCAATGTGACCGTAGTATGTATGGACATTCTTGATTAATGTTAACCCAAAATCTTTGGACACAAAAATACGTTCTTTTCCTCGTATCTTTTTATAAAAAAATTCATTTTTTTTATATGTTTCTTTGTCAGTAATGAGTTCACTGGAATTGTCTTCTTGATCCCGTTTTATATCATCAATTGCGACAAAATTAACAATTTGAAGCACTTCGTCTTCATTTTCAAAGCACTCCAGAACCGGATTTCGTGAGAGGTCATCTGCTTCCTGATTTGCCTTCCCTGGAGCATAGCGTATGGTAAAATCATATTGAGACAGGTAATATACCAAGTCTCCTAGCTCTTCATCAGTTCTAGCTTTTATTTTAAGGTTTTCTAATGGCTTGTGGTCGGAAATTACTTGGAACTTGTGCCCTAACAACCAATGTTGCCAATAACGTATTGCCTCTTTTATTGCTAAACACTCAAGGTATATTGCCTTCTTTTTCGCCTGTGTTGGGGAGAGTTTCTTCGAGAAGTATGCTACGGGGTGTAGCTCCCCATTATCGTGAACTTGCTTTAAAACTGCTCCAACACCCAGAGTACTAGCGTCTGTAAACAGGAAGGTTTCTCTTTTTGGATCAAAAATTGATAAAATTGGACTTTGGCATAAATAATCTTTTATTTTGCTGAATGTCGTATCACATTGAGGCGTCCATAGAAACTGTATATTATTTCGCAGAAGGTTATGAAGGGGTTCTAGTAGTCTCGTATAGTCTGGGATGTACTTATGGTAGAAATTAATTTTCCCTAAGAACTGTCGAATATTTTTTTTATTTTGTGGTTTAGGAAAATTCTTAATTGATTTCAGGTTGTCCTGATGAGGACTGACTGTGTTATAACTGATTATATGGCCTAAGTATTGTACTGATGACTGTGCAAAATTACATTTGGATAATTTTAATCGGAATCCCTCCTCTTGAATCGCTTGTAGCAATTGGTGGATATGTTTAAGGTGTTCGTCAAAATTTTCAGAGAATACCAAGATATCATCGATGTAATTAGTACAAAAATCCTGAAGACGATGCTGTCGAATTGTCATAGCCAGAGCACGTTGAAAAACTGCTGGTGAAATTTTCAATCCGAAAGGTAGTCTCTTCCATTGATAATGTCCAGTTTGAGTAACAAAAGCAGTCTTATGGCGATCCTTCGGTCTTACTGGTATAGACCAGAAAGCGGAACAAATATCCAAAACTGAGTACCATCTACAGTTCCTCGTTTTTACTAAATTATCTTCAATTATTGGAAACGGTTGAGATTCTGGCACTAAAATTTTGTTAAGATCTCGAAAATCAATGCATAAACGTGAGCGTCGCCCTTCTTCCTTCTTGTAAGCTAAAGTTACTGGTGCTGCAAATGGAGATGCAGATTCTTCTATTAAGTCCGCCTCAAGTAACTTGGTTATTTGGCTTTCTATTTCTTGGTTATCTGGAATCGAACATCTATAAGGTTTCTTTGAAATGTATTTAGTTTCCAAGAGTTTAATGTGAGCCTCATGATTCTTTACCTTTCCCACATCATATTTGTGTTTAGCAAATATTGCTGAATTTGCAATTATTAGCTCTAAAAGTTTTGTTTTCTTTTCTTGATCTAGATGATGTAGTTTATCTAAATATACAGAGTATTCGTCTTCACAATAATTCAGTCTGTGTATATCTGTTTTATTTAAATCGTTAATTATTTCGACATTATTTTCGTTAACTCTTTGGAGAATATTCAATTTATCATCTTGCAGTAAACGAAATTTCTGAATAGCATCTAATCCCAATAACACATCATAAGAAAAAGCATCATTTTTTATAACATAAACTTCTATTTCTTGTTCTATTTTATGAATCTTCAAAGGCAATTTTATCTTATTATAGCTTTTTTGCACACCACTAATTGTCTTAAATGTTTGCTCATTCTTTAACATCTTATCTTTTATATCTTCTATAATTTTAGAATTTATCAGTGTTACGTTAGATCCACTGTCATAGATCCCCGTAACTCTGGTATTGTTAACTGTAACATTTAATCGAATAAGTGGTGTGTATCTACGTTTTTGGCTCATGTTGGGCATCATCCACCCTCTCATTAATCGTAGTAAAGTTTACCCGTTTATTCTCCGTAATTTGTCCCTTATTTCTACAATATTCAATAGGATGAAAACGCCCTGGGTACCATGTGACTCACAGATAGTACATGGTTGTTTTGGGATAGGCCTCTGCTTTGTTCTTTCAGAAGAATAAGTATCCGATTTAGTGTCAAAGGTTTGTGTTCTTACCTAAGATTTCTTTGTCCTAGGATATATCTGTGTATATCTCTGTAGTTGATTCATTAGTTGTTCGGTAGTGTGTAATTCCTCTTTATCTAGACGGTCCTGGATGTAGAATGGAAGCCCGAAGACAATATGATTTATTCGTGACCTGTCTGACATCTTAGGTTCCGTTTCTAATAGCAAACGTTCCTTTTTCAATGCATAATCTAATAGTGAACCATTGATGAACCTGAAACTATAAGCATAATGTACAGATCGCCAACTTTTATCACTATATATTTGTATAAAAGAGTCACGCCAATCCTTCCAGTTTCCTTGTAAAGTCAGTTTACACAAAGTTGAACTGTACCATTCAGTAGCATTTTGTTCTAAAAATAGGCGCAAAACTTGTATTTTGTTTTCATCGGAGATTACGTCACACCTATCACATTCTTTTTCAAACAATGTTATCCACTCTATGGCGTTTTCCTTACCTTGGAATTTCTGTAAAACAAACTGTTTTTGAATTTGGGATGTATTTACTTGTTTCCTCTCATTAGCATCCAATTTCGCCGACAGTCTCTCAATTATTTTTATTAACTCTGTTTGATTGTCCACGGAAGTTTCTGATATTTGGCGTCCGTCGACTAACTCCTCCAAATAAATATCCTCAAACATAAAGTTTTGGTTATCATCCAAATACAGCGAACTATTTTAGAAGGTAAAGTAACTGTTATATTGCGAAACTGGCCTTTCTTTGATAGTGCTTTACATGCATTCCTAACTGTACTAATAGTAAATAATTCCTTATGATATTCTGAACATTGGTATTGTGTAGGAAAAACATACGTGGTCGTCTCTGAATTTAGCCGAATTGATATAACGTTGACTACTTTAGAATTGTCCCTATCTTCATCCAACTCGAATCGGATCCGTACTGGTACTGGTACTGGCTGCATCTTGTGGTTTTCGCTTGACCAAAAACCGATTTATAATGTGGGAAGGTTGGGTTCCTCAATGACTATAGACCGATTGATCCTTAAACAAAATTTTATTTCAATATCAATTAATACATAAACTTTATAATAAAATACAGAATATTGTTAAATTATGAAGTTAAGTTACCTTAAACAAAAATCGGTTTTTATAGTCAATATAATATAATAATCGGTGAAACAACAATAAATTATAAGATACAGAAAATGATGGCTACTTCTTTATATAAAAGTACTCACTCTAAACCATATGTTTATTTAATCGCACACACCCAAGCGGCACAGATGGAAATAGGAACATTCACTTTACATATATATATATTGTAATATTATTTATTGGGTGGGGGGGGGGTAAATTAATTAATAATTATAATTCATAATTGAAATCTTCTCTAAAGGGATCTCGTGAGGTCTGTGTTTATACAGAAGTTGGAGAGGATGAAAAAACAACTAAGTTTATAGATTCAAAATAAGTATAATTAAAATAACCAATATAAGTCAAAACTCAATAAATACAATATTGAGATATAACAACATATTAAGTGTCTTGTGATTTATTAGAAATTTATAAACTTACATATTTTACATATTTACTGACTTGAAGAAAGTTGGGTTTCTTGGGGCACTTCCACCACTCACAGCTGTAACATGGCTTTTTCTAATCACAGAATTCACTCCTTTTACGGTATAAATTTTGAACTGAACTCCTTCCCCAGTAGGGTCCACCTTATATATTGTACCTCCACCCCGGGGAAAGTGAGAAGAGGGAAATTCCCTTTTATTGTTCTAAAGGTATTCTACATTTCTAACTGTCCCTCATTGTTTCACCCAACCTTCGTAAAAGCCCAGGCTTGATATTGCTCTAAATAATAAATCAAGACTAAATATATTTCTGCTAATATATTATACAAAATCATAATTTATATTTTTGTTTTGCACCATTTCTCCCGAAGATCTACACATTACAACATATATATATTGTATATGCACCATAAATATATGTTAAATTATAACTGTAACCTCATTACTTGAAATATAATATATTCGACAAAGAAAAAAAAACAATGAATAACGAAAAATAACAAAAAATAATTATTAATTTCAGTAAGTAATAAGTTTCAAAGATTACAATATAATTTTTGAGTAGTAAAATTATAATTTGAGAAAAATCAATAGTTTTTTCAAATTTGATTAAATGTCCAGGAAAAAAAGAAATGGTTGTTTTTTCATTAATGCAAAACTCACTTACTATGATTGGCCACGAAATTCTCCATGCAAAACACAATATCTTATTAATTTTTTAATAATTTCATACACAAAATCAGAACACTGAGAAATAATGATATTGGTTCCCATGTCTGAAGTGTTTGAAGTTGGCAGGCGGCAGCTGGGATCATCTATAATCCGGAAGCCATGCAAGTAAGCTTTATTCCAGCCATGTCCCCGCTTAAAGCCTATTTTATGTGGAAGTGTGTGTATGTGTGTGTGTGTGCTTTTGTAGGTTTATAGGTCTTCTTTAAACAGAATAACCCAATAACTAATCGGTTTAGTAATATAATTTTTGGAACACTGCACGAATAGTATGCATAAAAAACTGTTAAACGGAAATTTGACTTTATTCACATTTTTCATGTTTGGTTTTTTCCTTGAGTTTATAAATAATGACTAAAATTTTTACTATCTCGCTTATGCACTAAACGGAAGTATTGCGGTCGTGCCAAATTTAAAGAAATTTTAAATTTCACCGGAAGTCCATGGTTTTAGCAAAAGACCCACAAAAGGTGTTTGTATGTTTTTAAACAATGATGTTAAAAACAAAAAATCGCAGGAAGCTCTTATATTCCGTTTAGATACCGCCACCGCATCCGGTAATAAGATTTGGTAAAACGTTCAGCTACGGGAAGTGCGATTTTACTAAATGTTTTTGTCAGTTTTTCGAGATTTTCTTTAAACTTTGTTTACTATCATCTCAGAAATGGATTTATGGATAAAGTCATCCAGGATATGAAGGAGTAAGCAAAAGGTGGAAATGAAGAAATAGGAAAAAATAATAATATTATCTTTTAGGTTGGCCGCCTGGCATTTTCATGAAAAACACTTGAGTTTCCGCGTTGAGATATCGTCAGAGGTTACCTAAAAAACCGACGTTTCACCGATGTTACAATGACTCTGAAAAGGCTAATTAATTATAACATGGGCGAAATGTCGGTATCAAACAGCGATTTTTAAAAAAAACTTATGGTCGAAAAAGGACCTCCTTAAAACAGAAGAAAAAAGGCATATAAAAAGCATGGCTTCGAAGTGATTGCCCTAGGAAGTGCTGCGTGGGAAGATGAAAGGCAAGAGGAAGATCCAGAAGAACATGGAGGATGAAGTCAGCCCTAGGAAGTGCTGATTGGAAGGTGAAAGGCAAGAGGAAGATCCAGAGAACATGGAGGATGAAGTCAGCCCTAGGAAGTGCTGCATTGGAAGGTGAAAGGCAAGAGGAAGATCCAGAAGAACATGGAGGATGAAGTCAGCCCTAGGAAGTGCTGCATTGGAAGGTGAAAGGCAAGAGGAAGATCCAGAAGAATATGGAGGATGAAGTCAGCCCTAAAAAGTGCTGCATTGGAAGACGAAAGGCAAGAGGAAGATCCAGAAGAACATGGAGGATCAAGTCAACTAGAGCTTAGCGGGACATGGATTAATGGACGAGCAAACCAAGAATAAAAAAGGGAAAAAAATCGGTAGACCGTAAATTAAAAACCTTTGAAAAAAGGTCGGGAAAACCTACTTTAAAAATGTAAAGTAAAGAAATATATATACCTTCATAAGCGCATTAATAAGCCTATCACTTTTATTTTAATTTCCCAAAAATAATTTATTTTATTGGTTTTTGTAGAAGCTGTTATCCTTCTATGTTGACATAAACTACAATTTTTGATACAATGTAATAATATATAATTTAACCAATTCTATGGTGTTAAAAACTAATTCTATGAATTAAAAAAAACAAAAAAAAAACAATAAAATGTGTTTCTAAAAATTAAATGTGTTCGTATGTAATCATTTAACCCGGAAAATACGATTTTATTCATGATTTTAATTGAAAATTGCTGCAACAATTTCTTTTGATCTAGTTAAACCATCTGTATTTAACAAATTTCAAGTATTTATCCTGGCCACAATTTATATTATGGAGTTTTGGAAGTGAAGCGAGTGATATAGGTTGACGTTTAAATTACAATGTAACTATAGCGACACCTGTATAAGCAAACAATACGTGCAAATGATGTGTATTTAATTAGTGTACTAGTATACGAAATTTAAAAAATAATCATTTGGAGCCGTTTACGAGAAAAAAATTCACGAAACACTGAAAAGAACATTCAGTAAAGTCGCATTTCCGGTGGACGAAATATCACCAAGTTTTGAGGACCCTGCGACTTTTTATTTTTGTGATATTCTGTGAAAACATGCACACACATACAAACAGACCATTCGCAAAACAAAACAGAAAAAATGTTCCGCACTCAGAAGACCTCAATCATATATTTCCGATGAAAACTTTATTTGAAACATGTCTCTGGGAAAATTCATTTAAGTTTGGGGAGAATATTCAGCTTTTATTTAACTTTGGCATACAGCTGAAGAAGTATTTATTGATACAATGAAGAAAGAAAGAAAGTAATCAATGCACCTGCAACAGTATCCAAAGAAAGCAGAGAAGAGGAACAAATGCTGGGACCACTCTTTCGGATTAGAGTGGGAGAAACTATATAAATAAAGCGACCGGACACAGAGAAGATATAGTTCAATAATCAACGTGGGATTAGGTTCTAAAGGTGCTAGTACAGTTATATTACATAATTCTATCATCTAAATAATATTAATCGGAGGAGTGTATTAACTGAATTTGCTCTGTGCAAGTCTATGTTGTCACAACGTGTTGACAAAAACATCCTGATGATGGGCGAACGCCCGAAAGCGGTTGATGACCACCAAAAGAAGCAGGCTATCACGGAAAATATCTCTGACAGTGTAATAATTAGAATTAAATATGTTGTCGAAATTCTGAGTTTGAAGAAAATCGGATGATCGGAAAATCGGATGCGTTTTTATTGAAAAGTATTTTTCAGCTTTCTGCTATTTTCTAATACGTCTCCAGCGTGTTTCTTCAAACTAAGAATGTGGGATTACATATCATTTTTTTTTCTGAATAAGGGGGCCAATGCACTGCGACCTTTTTCGGCCTATTGTGCTGTGCCCCCTGGTAGCCGCAGGCTTGCCCCATAGCACCCGAGCAGATATCCCAGCTGATCATCCGTTCTACAAAACCTCCATCAGGTTGAGATCCCTGAGGAATCCCAGTACCCTGACAGGCTCTAGAGAGGGTATATCCCCCTCCTCCTACCTGGTAGCTACCCAGGTTCTTGAATGATCTCTGAGTGGCAGCCTCGCAGTCTGTTAGGAGATGTAATGGAGTTTCCTCCAGCTCCCCACAGAATCTGCATGAGCTGTCACTTTCCAAACCCAGCTTCACCAGGTGTCCTCTAAGTCGGCAATGCCCCGTGAGGAAACCCGTAAGAACGCGGAGCTTGTTCTTGCTCAATCCGATGCAGGCCTCCGATCTCCTTTGGTTATAATTTCCCAGGCAGATCTTGGCATGCCGCAAACCGGGAAGGGAGTACCAGAGTTGAGATCTCCTCGTCTCCTCCTCCTTCCTAAGTTCCTCCAACAGAACCTGGTCGCTGACCCCACAAAAACGTTCCGGCCCTAGGAGCGGGGTCGTAGCGCCTATCTTGGCCAAAGTACACATCATATAAAGAGCTACAACTTTTCTTTGAAACATTTCTCCGAACAAAGTCATTTAAGGAGCGGGCGTTTGGTGGATGGATAGAGTTATGTTTGCCTCTAAAGTGTATATCTTAGTTGATTATACAATTCTAGCATCTAAACAAAATTAATTAGAAATAAATAGATGGCCAAAATTCTGAGTTTCAAGAAAATTACTAAACCGGAAGTGTGTTTTTACTGAACAGATTTTTTTTCAGTTTTTGAGATTTTCCCCATAAAAACACCGGTCGAATTTCATCAAAATTTGATTCATTACCAAATTTGTAATTTGTCAATAAAGGTTTTGTAAACAAAGCAGTAAGTGAAAGTTGTGTGAGTGTTTTAAACCAGATTTTTTTCCATTCTCTGGGCGCGTCAAAACCTGTATCACCAGTAAAAATCCATTTCGATAATTTGCACCAGATCGTGCTATTACTACTTCTTCCTTCTTGCAGCAATAATAGAAACTAAAAACATGTAATAATCTTAAATCCCTCCAGACTTTTATATGTACATGAAATATACGTCATCTTAAACTCATTACTAATATTTTGATGATCTAATTTATTTGTTTACATTGTATGGATAAATGTTTATGTTTAGTGCATAATGTGACGAGATGATGCATTTAGTTTTATAAACGGAGGGTTCCACAGCAAGCTTGATGACTAAGAGTTTGTATTATAGTGTTCTCATTGTTGTCGGCTATGGAATGTTGGTTTCCGTCCTCGCTCCCTCCCCTCCCCAACCATTTTTGCTGGTTGAATTTCTTGTCAATACTATTGGTGATGTGTTTATGACACATGCATTCCAATTCTATGCAATAATAATAACAACACTCAGGGTTTTCGTATTTATAAAGTTATTGTGCACACGCTCTTTTCTAAAAAGGGTGCATCAACTATTAGAAATTAAATTAGCAAACAAAGAGGAAAATAAGGAAGTATGAAACTAGATGTGAAGTTCTCCTCTATTGGTACAAAGTTCCTCCCTACAGAAATGTATGCAACTGAATTGGCTTTGAATTGAATAATCATGACCAAGTGTACGTTGGGATGGGGTGTGCCAAGTTGTTATGCAGATTGTGTGGAACATTGGCAGTCAGAGATATATATATGCCACACGCTCTCTTCTCAGCCTCATGGCTCCTTCATCATCATCATCATCATCATCATCCACACTGCAGCAGTCCTCCTCACTTCATCCCACTTTGCCATGCCAACCTATTTTCAATTAGTATATGAATAGTGATGCCAAGAATGATGCAGCACATTCACCGGCATTAACATTGGGGCTGTAGTACACAAACAATGCACATATTAAACAGTATTTGATTTGGATTGAACTCAGTATTTACAAAACTGCTAAATTTGTTATAGATCTTCTGCATTTAAATATGTATGTGTGTGTACGTGTACGTGTGTTTTAAGTATTATTCGTAAGAGCTAACTTACTTCTGCTGCTAATAGACTCGCAGAAGGCACTCTATTCTCTCAAGTATAATAGAATATTATCACCAGATTATATTATTATCTAACCTCTTAATTTCAACTTTGAGTGACAGTATTTTTCGCAATTTTTCCTAATAAATCTGCTAATTTAAATAATCAATAAAGCGCTCTTCACTAGGTTTTTAGAAGGAGAGAATTGAGTGAGGAAGGTTTTTTAAGAAATAAGCTAGAATGAATGCGGAACACTGTATAATAAAATAGAGACACTAAACTGGCAGGACTTTACACGTAAATACAAATTAGGTTGCAAGAGATTTAGACGGAATAAAGAGAAGGGTGGTAGTTGGTTGCTGACGCATTGTAACTGCTGTATAAAGTGTTCTAAAGACCTCCCTTATAGGACTCCCACTCTAGTTTGGCCTAAGTAGCGAATGAGATTCTGAGATTCTCAATCTTGTGTGTGTGTGTGTGTGTCTCTCTCTCTCTCTCTCTCTCTCTCTCTATAGACTTTGTTAAAAAATCAATGCCTGTTATCATATCTCCCTTATTAGAAATTTATAACTTCTCCTTAACATATTCAGTATATCCATCAATATGGAAACAATCACTTATTCGTCCTCTTCCCAAAACTAATGTTCCTTCCTTCTTACATGAATTACGTCCAATATCCTTACTTCCAGCAATTTCCAAGCCTTTGGAAAGGATTGTTTGTTGTCAAATAAAAGAATATTTAAGTGATAATAATTTATTAGATCTATACCAGTCCGGATATCAGAAAGGACACAGCACACAGGGTGTTTTGCTCAGAATAACAGATGACATTCGTTCTGCTATTGACAAAAGAATGGTTACTGTTCTGGTACTTTTTGACTTTTCTAAGGCTTTCGAATCAGTTAACCATTTGTTACTTCTTCATAAATTAAAATTATTAAATTTTTCGGATTCTGTTCTTTCATGGTTTAGTTCATATCTTTGTGGCCGAAAGCAGTTAGTGACTGATAGTAATGAAGAAAGATCTCCTTGGGAGTCAGTTAATTCTGGTGTCCCGCAGGGTTCTGTTTTGGGACCTCTTTTATTTTGCTTGTATTTAAATGATCTGCCAAGAGTAATAATAATAAAGCATTGCAAACATGTGCTCTATGCTGATGACCTGCAAATATATTTACATTGTTTACCATCAGAATTAGAAGCTGGCATTGAGAAAGTTAAGCTTGATGTGAATTCCATCCTTAGCTGGACACAGTCAAATTTTATTGCATTTAATATAACAAAATCAAAAGCAATGATAATTGGCAGTAGAAAATATATAAATACAATTAATTTAGACTTAATTTCCAAAATTACTGTTAATAACATAAATATACCTTATGTTAAGACTGCGAAATGTTTAGGTGTGACGATTTCTAATACGTTATCTTGGAATAGCCATGTTAGTAATATTTGCAATAGTATTTATAAATCTCTATACCAGCTAAAACTCCATAAAAATATGTTGCCTATACCTCTCCGTAAACAGCTAGATAGTACTCTCCACATGGCATAAAACAAAAACGTATAAGAAATCAACAATAATGAAATTGGCAAAAATAATTACTTTGACTCATTCATCCACCCCACATTATGGTAGAAGATTTTCATAAATCCAAAATTCATCATTTATTTATTTAAATATTTTATTCCACTCTTAAATATTTTTATCCATTGTTGATATCGTTTATCTCCTACTAAACGTTAATATCAGTAAGAGTACCAATAATCCTGGTCAAGATTGAGTACTTTAGGATTTTCATTTCCTTAACTTCGGGGGGGGTCTGCTGTTTGATCTTCCTCACTACTTTTCCGTTTTATCTTTTAATTTATTTTGTTTGAATTTCTCAGTATACTTTCCCATTTTCTCTCAAAAGAAGTATTGCGTTCGTATGAGATTTTTGAACATTGATTTCTCTGAGATATAATAAACTAACTCAAACAGCAAATCCTAAGATATATCATTTGTTTATCGTTATGGAATCCGATAATAATATATATACTAGGTATATTCCATTAATACCTATTTATTGCATGAGGAAGTATATTCGAAAAGTAAAAGATACAAAAGGCTCATAATAAAAAAATGAAAAGAATACATAAATGTACGTATACATAACTCCATTTTCGACAATCGCTACTAAGTTCGATGCATTTTTGCAGTCACGGTATCAGTTTTTTGTAGACCAGTGCTCTACACCTATCCTGCCTAGCTTTATACCTCTTCCCCCCGCCCCACAGCTACGCGTCCTTGAATAAACTATTAAAGTGGCACAAATTTTCATTCTTGTTTTGATAATACCACAAAAATGTTGAATCATTTTCAGGTAAGTTTCTATACTGCATCAGTGGTTGGTTACATTAATATTTCTCTTTTGTGGTCAATTTTATGTGGTTTCAAATTACTAGTTTATCTCCAATATCCGTTAGATTATAATGACTGATAAATTTACTAAAATTTTATAAAAGTAAATATAATTTCTTAAAAAATATTGAATTATTTTTAGAATCCTGGAACACTTGATAATTTATCACTTTGATGAAATTGGATGAGTTCTTCAATTACTTTCATAAAATATATTATGGCGTTGAAAGCAATGTAATAACTTATACTTTATCATGCATCTATGTAATTTGCTGAAATAATTTGAATGAAACTTAAATATCAACTTCCCTTTAGATAAACTGTGACCTTTGATTAAACAGATTTTTACTTCGACACTGTTAAACATTATAGGTTGTTTAATTTAAATTTCTGATGTAATCGAGTTAATTAATTGAAAATATTCCAGGTTTAGACTGTTACAAGTCGATGATTACTTGAAACTTTCAAAAAAATACAGTCTATGGTCATTTTCAATGTACCTTTCACTATTATTGCAACTACTTAATAAGAGAGTTTTGCTTTATTTGAAAGTTCTTAATTAAAAAATTATAAATTTGGTATGGTAATTGTATAATAATTTAGAAAAATCTTTAGGCGGTATTAATAATGTAAACTGGATATCGCAACTGGAATTTGATACCTCTTTATTTTTTGAGGGAAGAAAGTATCCCGACAAACTGTACACTTATCACTCACGATCGATCACACTCTCGTTTAAATCTTCGGGAAGGATTACCTGGTGCTGTGCGGGAAGAAGACGTACTATATATAGGATCAATATGAAAGCATAAGGATTTATGCTTATAAAATTTCTTATATCGGATCTTTGCTGCTTCTCTCACATATGGTTTTACAAGATCTGTAGGGAGAATGAGATAGGAAACATAGAAGGGAACTGGCACTATGGTTCTGTGGACTTTGGGACTGGAATGCCTGGATGCGTTGGAGATTGAAATGTCAAGCTCTATCGCATAGTTCTGAATGGTTTAGTGATAGACGTGTAATGTTCTAGATCTGTGGGTTCAGTTGTCTGTACAATGTTTTCTACCATAAGTTAAGTTCCTTGTATTTTAAGTCTGCTATGTAATTGACATATCAGTCTTTTGTCGACGTATAGTCCAAGATAATGGACGTTGTTATAAGTAACGATAATGTTGTGGAAGAACGAAATTGAAAAATAATAGTTTTGGAAAATAGTTTAGTAAAATAATTTTGTGAAATTTAGCTAGTTCAAATAGTGTATTTTAATGATGGGGATAGAGCCAGGTACTACAATCTAGGTCAATGCAAACCAAGCGACAAAGGGCAAAAAACAGTTAGGGTAAAACAATAAAACTCCCTCCAGACATATCAGCATTATTTGAAAAGATTTGAACTATGAACAATTAGAGGACATTCCTTCAATACAGTCTAAAACAGACATTCAAGCAGAACACTTGTTTTGAATCAGTGGCAGTTTAAGTTATAACATAAGAGTTTATTCCAACTAATTTCAGCAAATTAATAAGGATATTGCTGTGTTATTGAATAGCATTTAAATATCTTTAAAGATAATATATTTAATTTAATCTACCAGTGTTTTCATAATTATTCTTATTACTTCTCTCTCTTGAAACTTACAAACACAAGCCCTTTTACTAAACCGCTCGTGCTACACCAACTACTATTACAAACACACAACAACTCAACACATCAAATACATTTCATTGGTAACGTTTAATGAAAAATCATTAGAACCATTTTTGAGAAAGTGGCGAAAGAAAACTAAAGAAAATCGTTCAGTAAAATCACACTACGTGATGATACTCACAAACAAAGAGCTACAGCTTTTATTCGAAACATTTTTCCAGGAAAACTGCATTTAAAGGCTCTTTTGGGGAAGGAGTTTCGGGGATATGGTTGTCCTCTAAAGTGCTATTTTAGTTCAACAATCTGCTATACAATTGTGTCAACTAAATAATATTAATTAGAATTATATAAGTTTGCCTAAAATCCCAGTTTGAAAAAAATCCATTATTAAAGTCGCACTTGCATTGAGCGGAAGTAAAGGAAAGTAAAGTAAAGTAATGCCTATTTTTTCAGGCGGTCTTAACGTCCAACTACCAAATTAGGTGTCGTGGACGGGGGCGGAAGCACCTACTTTACTGTTAACATTTTTCATACCAATATAAAATTTAGCAGTTATACGCGGGACTCGAACTGGGGTCCTCCCACTTACAAGTCCATGCTCATAACCACTACACCAACACCGGCCCCTCATTGAGCGGAAGTGCGACTTTAATAATGGATTTATTTTCAGTTTTTTTGTGATTTTCTCCATAAAAATGGCCAACGGTTTTAAACACTAATAAGAATTGTAAATATGAAAAAAAATTTGCCATTTCGCAGTTGAGAGAAAGTCGTGCGAGTGTTTCACACCAGATTTTTTTTTTACTTTCTCTTACTCCTACTCCTAGAGGAAGTATTGTAAACGTGTCAAATTTTCGATATTGAGTTTTCACCGGAAATATCCGTTTTGAGGTCCCCTGAGTCCAAAAAAAAGTGGTTTTTAGCAAATGGTCTGTGCGTGTCTGTGTGTATGTATGTGAACAGCATAGCTAAAAAACGTAAAACCATAGAAAGTTGAAACTTGATATTCCGTTTAGTTATCAGCTTGGGATCCGACAGTGGGTCATCTGTCAAAATTTATCAACCGGAAGTACCACTTTACTAGTGTTTTTTTTACGTTTTTGCGATTTTCTCAAAATTGGCTCCAAAGATTTTCTTCAAACTTAGTATATCAACTACACATACTAACAACTACACTTTTATTTGGAAACATTTCTCTGGAAAAATTCATTTCTGGAAAAATTCATTTAAGGGCACTTCTGGGGGAGGGGAGGGGTTGTTAGGTTTTCATCTAAAGTGCTATTTCAGTTTATTAGACAATTCTGCCATCTAAATAATGTTAATTAGAATTAAATATGTTGTTGAAATTCCGAGTTTGAAAAATCGGATAATCGGAAATGCGTTTACATTACCACTTTTTTACTAAATGATTTTTTTCACTTTTCACGATTTTCTCAAAAATGGCTCCGACGATTTTCTTGAAATTGTTAATATAAACTAAACATGCAATGATTTACATCATTTATTTAAAACATTTCTCTGGGAAAATTCATTTAAGGGCACTTTTATGGGAGGGTTGGGGTTACAGCTTCCTCTAAAGTGGTATCATAGTTGGTTATATAAGTCTATTATCCAAACAAAATTAATTAGAAATAAATAGATTGCTAAAATTCCGGGTTTCAAGAAAATTAGTAAACCGGAAGTGCGCTTTTACTGAACAGTTTTTCAGTTTTCGACGAATTTCGTTAAATTTGGTACACTAACTATAAAATTTAATTATAATTTTGAGAACTTGAGAGTAAGACAACGTTTTGTGAGTGTTTCACACCAGATTATTTTTTTTTATAAGAAAACAGCTCGTTTTGAATTCTATTTTATTGCAGTGAAAGTTCAATTGCCATATAATTTGTGAACGTCAGGTATGTTATTAGTTTTTTTATTGGAATTGTGTAACTTAACAAGTGTGCAGTACTTTTAGTTTTGCAATTTATTTACGAAATTACCAAAATTGTTTGTACATTTTTATAAATGATAATAGTTAATAATTAACGTAAAAAAAAAAAAAAACACTGCCATCATATAGGGCAATACCTATTAATAACAACATACCATTGACAAAGTTTCAGAAAACAATTAGAAAATAAAATATTATATGTACATTTATATATTATTATTTTTAAAACTTGAGGTTATGTCCTTCAGGTGATGTTTACATCACACTGTATACCATACATAGAATGGCGTCATTGTTGGCTTGATGATGAAAGTTATATTTAAAATAGGAAATCTTCATCACGACCCGAAGAGATCAAGGGTTAGACACAAAATTCCTTCACTAACTTCACGACTATAGATGTTGTTAAAAAAGTGAGAAGGGGGGAAGTAATAATAATAATTGATTATCCTTGCCGATTAATAATATTCTTAATAATTTTTTTTTTTTTTGTCATTTCTATATTTATGCAAATATTTTTGTTTACTTTCATATACTTCTAGCTCGATCGTGTCATATTTTTTTCATCTTTTGAAATTCCCTGAATATGGGAAAAAAATGTCTTGAGTGTGTGCAAAATATTTCAAAAACTATAGCTCTCAGAAATCTCAATCTTTGGCATTCCGTTTAGTTACAACCACCGCATTTAGGCACCAAGGTTTCGGGCAAAATCCATCAAAGGAAATGCGAATTTACTGTTTTGTTTTTTTGTTTATTTTACTTTCTCTTACTCCCCTAGTAAGAGGAAGTATTGTAATCGTGCCAAGTTTTCGATATCGAGTTTTCACCGGAAATATCCGTTTTGAGGTCTCCTGTGTTCAAAGAAGTAGTTTTTAGCAAATGGTCTGTGTGTGTGTGTGTGTGTCTATGTCTATGTCTATGTATGTGAACTTCATAGCTCAAAAACGAAAAACCATAGAAAGTTGGAACTTGCTATTCCGTTATGGGATCTGACAGTACGTTATCTGTCAAAATTCCTCAACCGGGTACCTGTTTACTAGTTTTTTCGTTTTTGTGATTTTCACAAAAGTGGCTCCGACGATTTTCTTTAAACTTGGAATATCCTCTACACATACAAAGAGCTACAACTTTTATTTCAAAAATTTCTTCGGGAAAATTCATTTAAGGGCACTTTTTGGGGGAGGGGTGGGGTTAGGTTTTCTCTAAAATGCTATTTCAGTTTATTATACAATTCTGTCATCTAAATAATATTAATTAGAATTAAATATGTTGTAGAAATTCCGAGTTTGAAAAAATCGGATACCAGAAGTGCGTTGGTTTTAACATTTTACTAAATGATTTTTTTCACTTTTTCGCGATTTTCTCAAAAATGGCTCCGACGATTTTCTTGAAACTTTGTATATAAACTAAACATGCAATGGCCTACATCTTTTATTTAAAACATTTCTCTGGAAAAATTCATTTAAGGCCACTTTTGGGGGATCTAATGTGGTATCATAGTTGATTATATAATTCTATCATCCAAAAAAAAATTAATTAGAAATAAATAAATGGCTAAAATTCCAAGTTTTAAGAAAATTAGTAAACCGGAAGTGCGCTTTTACTATTCAGTTTTTTCAGTTTTCGAAGAATTTCGTTATATTTGGTTCACAAACTATAACATTTGTCAATTATAATTATCAGAACAGGAGTAAGAGAAAGTTGTGTGTGTGTTTCACACCAGATTTTTTTTTTTCTTTAGTTTTAGGCGATTTTCTCAAAAACGGCTCCAACGAATTTCTTCAAATTTTGTAAACATTTTCTAGGAGAAAATATACAGAAAACAGCATCCCCCCTACACAACATGCATTTAACGTTCTGCATTCGTATATATATATATACCGCCGAGCTAGCCCTAGATGTGGACAGTTTTTACAAGAGTTTACAACGAATCAGAAGCCTATTATTACCCTTCTCTTTACTCAGTCTAAAACTCTCACTACCTTATTTCTATTATTCGTGTAATGTCCTGGCAGTTTTTGTGTCTCTCTTTCATTATTCAGTGTTCAGCATTTTTATTCTAGCTTATTTCTCAAAAATCCTTTCTCACTACTTTTCTCTCATTCTCAAACCCACTGTATAGTGTTATATACTTAACTAATTTTTAATGGAGATTCTAACATTCTACGATATTATTATTATATATAGGGTGAAGCTAGGAGAGATGACACACATTTCAAAATTATGCCCTGTATCAAAATATAAGAGATATATTAAAGAGGTAATTTTTATAAAACATATGTCAACTACTATTATCTGCAAAAAAAATGTTATTTTTCAAAATAAAGATATTCTCATTTTATTCCAGAAACAAAATACAAATACACTACATTTAGGCGTCTCTCGACGCAGCATAGGTAGTAGACCTCTCCTCTGTGAAGGTAACATGGCCGATTGACATGAAACTTGATAAACACTATGTCTTACGAGTCCAACTTTTAACTACAGCTGGAAATCTTTCATTTCAATTGCAATTAATATAGTATATAAAAAAATTCACTAAGCATTATGAAAATTCACGTTATGAAAACACACGCTCAAGGGTTCTTAGAACACATAAAGTAACTGAAGAATTTTGCAATACATTCGCTTATGATCCCTCTCTACTCCTCGACTGACTTCCATGACGCCACGTAGTGGCAAACAAGTGAAGTAAAGCTTGCGTCTTCTGTCCTACCGCGTCATCTCTCCTAGCTTTACCCTATGTTTATGAATATAAATTAAGTAAATATATTGCACTTATGATCTTCTTATATATACAAATAATGAAATGTGCAATAAATTTGAGAAAAGTAGTGCAATATATATATATATTTATCCATACTAAATTACATTCCTTATACAAATATACTCGTACATTATATAATATCCTACGGTATTAGAGTCGCACAATAGACATAGCAAGGTGCACCAAATGCAATAATAGCACCAGCAGTGCTGCCCTTAGAGTTTTCCCTTTCTAGGAGTCTTTTCTGTGCGGACGTCGTCAGTTCACTGAGAATTCTCCCCGGTGAGACACACAGTAGATCTTTCAGGTTGCAGTGCTCTACTCCCTAAATGAATCTAAACCAAAAAAGAAGAAGAGAAAACTATACCATTTAAATGTCATTTCAATCTGTATACGTATATATGAAATATTTTATGATGTAATGATGTATATATTCGTATAATAGTTATTGTAATATTATGGTGTGGTGTGTGTGTAGGTTGTGGCACGAGCGGTGTTGTAGAAAAAGGGCTTGTAATGTTGAGATAAGGATAGAAGTAATAAGAATATAATCAAGAAAGCACCACTGATTATAAAATAAATATATTTTCTAACTGAATTTTTAAATAGCTTTATAATATCACAGCGATTAAGTATAAATCAATTAATTAATCTAGATTAAATGCTAAACTCTTATGTTTTAACTTATAACTGGCACTGATTTGAAGAGGGCGATTCCTTAAGTGTTCTGGCTTTGAAGGCTGAGTTTAGACTGATCTCTTTACTCTTTTAAAGCTAATGTTAGACTCTCTTCTTTGGAATTGCTCTCTCTCTCGCGGGGGAATTCTCTTATACAAAAGAGTTACCCTAACGGGATTTTGTGCCTTTGTTTAATGATCCGAATTTACAGCACCTGACAGTAAAATACACTCTTTTTGAAGTTAAATTCACATTATAAAATATTCTAAATTATTTTTAAAAACTATTATTTTTCATTTCGTTCTTCCACTACATTATACATGAAGAAAAAAAGTTTTTGGTATGACCATCTATTGAAAAGCATGAGTTAATTAAATCTTGTCCACAAATTCTGTTGGCAAAGCAATAGGTTTTGTTATATTAGTCTGGACTTGTATTTGGCCGAAATATCGCTATTGTGTCTTAAATATATAATGCTATTCTTGCTTATATTTGTCTCAAGTTTTTTGACAGTTTTAAATGGCTGTTGGATTTATCTTTTATATTGCTGTTAACATGGCCGGTGATGTTGTTTGTAACGAGAGAACACTGTCCAGTGGCCGCCAGTGCACTGAGAAGCTCTGGGCGTCAATGACCAATACCATGTTGTCGCGCCTTAAAAAAAAAGTGTGATTAATTCATTCTTTATTACTTTTTTTTCTTGGATGTTAAAATATTAATTAGGTTCGGTTTTTTAATTAAATATTTGAAGAACGGAATGTCTATGATAATTAGCTGAATTGTTGAACAAATTAAAAAAGTTTTATAGCCGAAGAACTTAACGTTCATCTTTTTTTTTTTTTTGTGAGTTTCAGAAAGATACGCAAGTGACATTCTAAAAATTTATAATATAAAGAGAATAGAATAGGAAAGTAGGAAAAAGTAGCTTATAAGTTGTTGTAAGTTAGCTTACTTGAAAATAGTAGTAAACCTTTCCTATAAAAGATAGGTTTGCTGTATAGAGAGAGGGTGGTACAACTTAATATGTAAGATGTTCAAGTAGGAGAAAACGATGGTTGGAAAGTTGAACGCTCTTAGTCAAACAGATAGAGACTAAAAGTCCTACTCCTAGTTGTGTCGGAAAAACTGAGAAAAGTAGGAAAAACGAACGGGACAAGTTTAGTAGTCTAATTTAAAATGTAAAAGAATTTGGGGAGAAACCATGAGAAAGAAGAGGGGGGCATAATACCCCGTTTAAGTGTGAAGGGTGGCCCAGGACACGGAAAGAAAACAAAAAGTAAAGGGGGGGGAAAAAACGTAAAAGTGAGGGAAGTAGTCGTGGCGTGTACCCATAGTGGCACCTTTTTAAAGGGGGAATTTACCGTTTGCACAAACCCTTACTTACCCACAAACTGGGATACTACATTCTTCCAGTTTCCATTCTTTTTAGTTGCCTGTTCAGCATAGGCCTCTTTTTCCATTGCTGTTCTCTTCTTCTGCACGCTATCTTTTTTTTCCCTTTTAGCTGAACAGATCGGCCTGCTGTTTAGTTCAAACTTATATTTAATTGACTTAAAGGCTTCCGCAGTGTTGTTATTTGTGGACAAAACCCATTAGGAGACAAACAGAGGACAATTTTTTCTCTACTTCCTTTTTCTAACGTTTCGTCGTTAAGTAGCTTTTCTATAATTAAAGTACCAAAACTTTCTCTAATTATGTTTTGTCAGACACACTGGTATTAAAAACAAAACAACAAAAAATTTTAGGAAATATGAGGGGGAATTGTTTTATTAATTTTTTTTTTCACTATTTAAAAAAAAAAAAATACCGTATGAGTTACACTAATTATATATATTACTTTCTCTTACTAAGTCATTCAGTTTGTGATATCACAATGGGATCCGACAGAATGTTTTCTATCAAAATTCCCTAACCGGAAGTATCATTTTAATAAATGTTTTTTTTTTTTTTTTTTTCAGTTGGTTGCGATTTTCTTGATAATGGCTCCAACAATTTTTGTTTTAACTTTTTTTCGAAACTTTTTAACATTCGTTAAAATTACACATACAAAGGTTACATACAACTTTCATTTTGAAACATTTCCCTCGGGAAAAAATTCATTTAAGGTGGACTTTTTCATAAAAGGAAGGGTTTTATGTTTTCCTCTAAAAATGCTAGTTTATTTTATTATACAATACTATCATTTAAATAATATTAATTAGAATTAAATTTCCTGATTTTTTTAGAAAATCGGTTTATTAGAAGTGCTTTATTTCAGTTTTCTACGATATTATTATATCCACAAAAGCAAAGATTTCAATCAATTTATTACACTAACTATGAATACAGAGTCCTAGCACTTTTGTGGGGAATTTTCCCCCGAGAAAGTTCATTTAAAGAAGTTTTTTGGAGGTTAGAAACGAACGGTTTCCTCAAAAAAAGTCATTTTATTATAAGTTTCTCCAGATTCTTCAATTGATATTAAGCTATGCAAAGTAGACCTACCTTATTAGTGTTTGAAGAAAATTTGTCACTGAAATCTTCGTAAACTGCAGTAAGAGAAAGTCGTGTGAGTGTTTCACACCAGATTTTTTTTATTTGTTTTATTTTACTGTTACTGTATTCAATTACAACCAAAAAATTTTTCTTTCTCAATTGTAGAAATGGGGCTTTAATATACATTAAATACATTTTTTTGTTCTTCCTAGGTTAAGCTCAATTATTATGGGATCATTAACTTAGCAACAGGGAAGGTCCTTTATCCAAGCGCTTTACTAAATGTTGGATGCTAAATTTTATTTGATTATACATCGTATTCAAAAGGAATTGTTTGACATAGTATCGGAGCACCTAATATTTATCTGGTTTTATGAGGAGATATTTGGCAGTTAAGTCCAGATGACTTTGAAGACGGTCTATAGAAACTCAGTTTCTGTTAAAAGTAGCTCTCATATGATATGAAACGGTTTTCTACCTCTATTAAGATATAT
>JAAEAF010008609.1:0-18297 GCA_011037195.1 Triatoma infestans
TGGAACGTTAAATATGAGTGAGGAGAAAGAAACCAATGCTAACAAGGCGGAAGGGAAAAAGATGGGAAATTCTTTTCTGAAAACCAGTACCTAAGAACCTTCCAATACATAAGACATGATGTCCACACTGCTAACATTAGACATACCATTGGTCATGTTTAGGTCATTATTTTAATGTGCATCTGCATAGAATTGGGCTGGGAACTCTTCGTTATGTCCTATATGTGAACTGAGTGAAGCTAAGGACAAAGAGCTCATTTTAAAAGGCTTGCTCTACTTTAGTTATAGAGGGCGAAGGCTTAATCATGGCCAAGAAACGGACTTTAAAAAACACTAAATATTGGGTAGGTACACTTTCAAACGCAACAGGAATAAAAAATCTGGAGCGAAACACTTGCACAACTTTCTCTTACTCCAGTTCTCAAAATTATAATCAAACTTTAACTTATAGTTAGTGTACCAAATTTAATGAAACTCGACGAAAACTGAAAATCTGTTCAATAAAAGCGCACTTCCAGTTTACTAATTTCCTTGAAACTCGGAATGTTGGTCATCTATTTATTTCTAATTAATTTTCTTTGGATGATAAAATTGTATAATCAACTATGATAGCACTGTGGAGAAAAACATAACCCCACCCCTATCCTAAAACTGCCCTTAAATAAATTTTACCAGAGAAATGTTTTAAATAAAAGTTGTAGATCTTTGTATGTGTAGTTTATATAATCAGTTTCAAGAAAATCGTCAGAGCCATTTTTGAGAAAATTGTGAAAAAGTGAAAAAAATTATTTAGTAAAAGTAAATGCACTTCTGGTTATCCGATTTTTTCAAACTCGGAATTTCAACAACATATGCAATTCTAATTAACATTATTTATATGACAGAATTGTCTAATAAACTGAAATAGCAGTTTAGATGAAAACCTAACCTCACCCGTCCCCCATAACGGCCCTTAAATGTATTTTACCAGAGAAATGTTTCAAATAAAAACTGTAGCTCGTTGTATGTGCAGTTGATATACTAAGTTTGAAGAAAATCGTCGTAGCCATTTAGAGAAAAACGCAAAAATGTAACAAACCAACTAGTAAAGCGGTACTTCCGGTTGAGGAATTTTGTTAGGTAACGTACTGTCGGATCCCATGGTGGTACCTAAACGGAATATCAAATTTCAACTTTCTGCGGTTTTTCGCTTTTGAGCTGTGCTGCTCACATACACATTCACACATACACACACACACACAGACCATTTGCTAAAAAAACACTTTTTTGTACTCAGGGGACCTCAAAACGGATATTTCCGGTGAAAATTCGATATCGAAAATTTGACACGATTACAATACTTACTCTTACTAGGGGGTAAGAGGAAGTAAAATGATTGTTCAATCATTTACAAAAATTAGAAAATTATCGATTCCGTAGGGAAGTGTGAAAACATGTTAATAGTTGTTTCAAGCGGATTATATAACTCCCCCTTCTAAAATTATAATTTTTAATCATAAAAATAGAATTAACGGAAATCGAACTCGTTACATAAGTTTTAGTTTGAAGAATTTTTTGTTGTCGGAATTTGTGTAGCTTAAACACACAACAGAAAGTTTGTGGGTCATATAAAGATTTTTTTTTTTTTGTAATACAATTTTTTTCTTTCCATAATTTAATATTATATTACTATGAAATAGACAGAAATAATATCTAGGTTATGGAGTGCTAGTTTTATATACATTTAGTTTGTTGTATCCTATTTTATTGTGTTTTATATTGAAAGCTGTCACTCTGTGTTGTAATATATATGGACCATACTAGACAGTCTGTCTCAATATTTATATATCTATAAATAGTGTGTGTGTGTGTGTGTGTGTTTTGTGGAATGCATTAAAGAACCTCAATATTGTCGATCAACAAGATATATGATATTATGTCAATCAAATGAATCAATATAATGGCTTACTGCTGTTGAAGGTCATATTTGATATTTTGGCAGTATAAATATCTATGATAATATTCTATACTTTGTATTTTGCTTAAAAGAGAATATATGTTGGCGAATATTTACATACTATAATAAAGTATATTGAAGCTTGCTATCTATACGCCTAAGCTAAAAAAAAAAAATTATCGAATGTGAATATATATATATATATTTGCCCAGTTTCATGAAAAGAAGTTCCTCCATAGCTGTTATGATGACCATAAATAATGAAGAGATTATCTGATAGTTAGATCCTTGAATATCCAAGCGTGGGGGGATCAAGAAATACGACAATGTGGAAAATATTTTTTGAGTTTTCATTGTGTACGCCTAATTATGTGAAACATTAACTAGGCTCGCCTCGTTATTTTTATATCCTTTCAAATTGTATTTGGAGGATACAATATATTTATGACATATAATACTATGTAAATATTGAGTTTAATTGACTTCTGTCAACTGCTGGCTGCTTTACAAATATTATAAATAAAAATTGCTACTGTTTAAGGATTTAAAATAAATTGGATTATAATATAGATGTTAATTTCAAAAGAAATTATGAAATGTTTAGCCCCCAATAATATAAAGCTGAATTAACAAAATCAACATATTTAATCAATTTCATGTTTCAGCAAATATATCGAAACTTTTTTTTAAAAAAAAACCTAAAATATAATCAAGTTATATATTTATAAATTGTCTCTAAATAAAGCCAATGGATATTCAAAGTGATGGGGTCCTTATTAAATTTTAACTTTCCAAATCATATCTCGTAACAGTGTCACATTCGCTTTATGTAATAAAGGAGAAATGAGAATATACATATTACTTTCATAGAAACGTGTTGAGGCTGGATTCTCAGTGATAGAGATTGGTTTAGTAACGGTTAAATCCTGGATTGCTGCCCCTTAGAACTAGTGATGGGGTCTGGTGATGGGGAACTAGTGATTGTTGTCTGTAACAAGAGAACACTGCCCGGATATGCCAAAGCATTGATAAGGCTCTGAAAGCCAGTGCACAGTATTGACACGCCTTAATTAAAAAAAATAAAATAGGAACATGTCGAATATTAACAGAGCTTAAAGTTAGTGATTATCAAAAAGTTTTAACTAAACCTGAATTATTTGAGTCCGCAAATTGTAAACACTGGGATCGCTTAGTTTCGTATTAAAGATCGTTACTTATTGCAGATCATTACTTATTAATGACTAACTCTGAACCACAGTATAATAATATGTATTATATTATCTCTTGTTTCTGTGCTACATCGTAGAGTTGAAGAAAAGTTGCAAAAGAAAACAAAAGCACAAAAATCCCGTTGGGTTAATTCTATTGTAAAAGAAAATTCCCCCGCTAGAGAGAGATTCCTTAAAATAGTCTGCCTTCAGCTTTCAATGAGTAGAGAGTTGTACTCTACCTTCAAACAAGATAGTCTGACTTCTGCCTTCAAACAACGAAGTCTGCTTTCTGCTTCCAAAGCCAGAACACTTCAGGAATCGCCCTCTTCAAATCAGCGCCAGATATATAAGTTAAAACATAAGAGCTTTGCATTTAATCTAGATAAATACTAATTTCATAAACATAATAGTTGTGATATTGTAAAATATTTGAATATCTTTAAACTATTTATTTTCATTGTTTTTTTCCACTACGCTGGATATATTTTATAATTTGTGTCCTTTTCATTACTACACTGTCTCGTGGAATCAAGTCAGAGTTACTACACAGTCTACTGGAATCAAGTCAGACCTTTATTCAGAAAATTCTCCACCAGGCACCTGGACTACATAGTTCCATTATCAGGCGGACCGTTCCTATCACCGTCCCTCCAGTGCACATTAACTACGCATTATCCCCTCTTCTTATACATTTTAATGCGAATTACGTATTTTCTATTACTAGCCAGAGAGACTGGCAGTGCACTGGAAAGTTTTTAAAAGAGTCGCAAGGATAGAAACAAATTTCGCTTGCCAAATCTTTCGACACTTTTAATAACACCTTGTATTGTGACAGTTTTGATTCCTTTTGACATTCTATTCTTTTCCTTTCGATCTTAATATGTAAAATGAAAGTTTCTTTCTAAAAAAAAAAAAAATAAAACAAAGCGACCAAGAATGATTATGTTTCTATTTAAATTCTGATAGTTTTATAAAAATTGCATTGTATTATAAATCGTAGTCGCAGTTGACAGTTAAATGGAATAGAAATTACCTTGAACACTAAAAAACTAAACCTGTTAAAACTACTTTGTTATATGTATAGAAGTGGAGTAGTTCATGATTTAATACAATTAATACAATTTTCGTATCTTTACTTTTTAATTGTTCTAAGTGCTCTATTCTACTAAAACCATAGCATTATTATACACGGTTTTAACAGAAATAAAATGTCATAAAATAGAATTAAAATTTCTTCACTACAAATAATTAATGAAACTAGAAATAATACAAATTTAGCTAAAAACTAAATGTTCAAGTGCCATAGAATTCATAAAATAGCATATAAAAAAATTAGGTGTGAAGCACACACACAAATTTCTCTTATTCCAGTTTTCAAAATTGTAATTGACAAATTTTATAGCTAGTACAACAAATTTAATGAAATTCGTTGGAGTTCGTTGAAATCTGGAAAAAAAGTTCAGTAAAAGCGCAATTTCGGTTTACTAATTTTGTTGAAAGTCGGAATTTCGGCCATGTATTTATTTCTAATTAATTTTGTTTGGATGGTAGAATTGTATAATCAACTATGATAGCTATACTTAGACAAGCGACTCACTTGGAATCCCCCCATACGAGACTTAAACGAATTACCCTCCACCAACGCTTCAGGTTTCTGGCTAGACTTCTTGACAAACGCTCTAAACTAACACTTCTGAACAAAAGACAGCTTTACATCTCACTGCTCGGTCCAATTTGGACATACGGACTAGAACTATACGGCACTGCTAAGCGTTCCAATCTCAATAGAATCCAAACCCTTCGGTCAAAAATCCTCCTTAGTCGCATAGTCCCCCTTTTTACGCCACCAACCGCACCAACCACAACGACCTCAAGATCCCGTTTTTCAACCACCGCGCAAAATCCCGATACAACAAATTCGACGGTCTCCTATCCCTCCATCCAAATCCCCTCGTCCACGCCCTCTACTCAAACTCACTCCCAGGTAATCCACAAAGACGGCTGAAGCGCCGTTGGCCTCGCGACCTCCTGAATAACTAATGTCAGTTATCACTGGATAACTGCCATTCATGACATTGCATGATATAGTGTTCCTTCTATTATATTTTACTTGTTGTATATATATAATGCAGATGTAAAAATTCAATAAAAAAGGAAAAAAAACTATGATAGCACTTTACAGAAAAACATAACCTCACCCCTCCTCCAAAAACCACCTTGAATAACTTCACCAGGAGAAATGTTTCAAATAAATGTTGTAGCTCTTTATATGTGTAGTTCACGTTCCTAGTTTAAAGAAAATCGTTAGAGCTGTTTTCGAAAAAATATCAGAAAACTGAAAAATACGTTTCAGTAAAACCGCACTTCCGGTCATCACATTTTTTTCTAACTCGGAATTTCAACAACACATTTAATTCTAATTAATATTATTTAGGTGATAGAATTGTATAATAAACATAAAATAACAATTCAGAGGAAAACCTAATTCCACTTCTCCCCCAGAAGTGCCCTTAAACGAATTTTTCCGGTGAAAGTTTTAAATAAAAGAGAGTGGCTCTTTGTTGATATAGCACGTTTAAAGTATATCGTCCGAGTCATTTTTAGAATATTGAGAAAAGTAAAAAAAAAAAGAAAAAAAAAGAAGCTAATAAAGTGGTACTTCCGGTTGAGGAATTTTGACAGATAACGTACTGTCAGGTCGCATGGTGATTGATACCTAAACGGAATATCAAGTTTCAACTTTCTGCGGTTTTTCGTTTTTGAGCTATGCGGTTTACATACATGCACCACACCATTTGCTAAAAACCACTTTTTGGGACACGGGGGACCTCGAAATGGATATTTCTGGTGAAACCTCGATATTGAAAATTTAACAAGATTACAATACATCCTCTTACTAGGATTAAGAGAAAGTAATTATTTACATGTGGTAAATTATTAAATAAAGAATTCATAAATGACGTAAAGCTGGACATTGAGTTACTACTAATACTCTATAGTTTCACAATCTTTTTGCAGTCTAATCGATTCTATAAATCATGTATTAAAAAAAAATTTATAAATTTTAAGAACCCAAACTGTGTTGACTAATTAGCTTTGTTATATTAAATTGCATAGTGAAATTAAGATATTATTATTACTAAAGTTGGTAATGAACCCTATAACTTGCTTGTCTTGGAAGTTGAGAGCTCCGTCTATATCTAGAGAGAAGGGACGTGGGTTTTCATGTTTGGAATCATATCATTAAAACTGGATTGGATTGTATTGTTCATTAAAAAAGTTCTTTTTTCAATTCTTTTTATGGATTATATTTCCCTAACTTCAATACTCCCCAGGGGTCATAATTAACCATCTAATACAGTGTATTCTCTTCTAATAAAGCTTGCTTCTCAAATGGATTATTTCCAAAATAAATCATGGGATCTCTCATGTAAGGGATATAAATCGTGTTCTTTTCTATAAATTATTTATTAAATCTCAAACAAAACCTTTTTCAATCTGATTGAATGTAAAAATCTATTTATTTGTAACAGCGTTTCAGATATATTTAAAGATTTATATTTATTTTACATTTATCGTCAAACCATAATAGTTGTATGTATTTACAGTTTGGGTAGAAAAAAAGTAGGCAGTAGGTTGTTAACAAATTAGAAACTTAATGGTTTAATTGTAAAAAAAAGTTTGTGCATATAAAAATTGGAAAGTAATTAACTATTGTAATTAAACAAAACAGTTGGAACAAACATAAGTAATCTAAATAAGTTTTTAATATAAATAAAAAGAAGCAGTTTTCCACTATACTGGAATAAGCTTGCTTCAGACTTTGACACCATCATGAACAACCTGGTGACCCAACTAATGGGATTAAACAATCTAACTTTGCAGTTGTAATTTATATTATTGTTTTTCAATAAAACATTCCACAATGTTTTGTTTTAAAGTATTCTTTTCTTTTAAAGAAGTTGAAAAGTTAATTTGTAAAAAAAAAATCCACTTAGGCCCTGATAATAATTATATTGTAGTTATTGATGATTTCGGTGCACTCAACATTAAAAAAAAAAACAAATCTCTGATTCGGGCATATTTTTTTTTAACGCTGTATTATAAGATTTCTTCATATAAATCTTTTAAATAAAATAAAATGATCAAATTAAATAGACAGTTAAGGAGTTAACGATCTTATGCATAGATTGTGGTTTGATAGCGTTTTTATCACCAGCAAGTGCTAAAAAGTTTATTACTTTTTCATCACAAAACAATTCAGATCAAAACATTATCCAGATAGTTTTCCACATACAGTGTATCACAAACACTCCATTATCCAGATAATTTTCCATAGACAATGTATTCTTGATAGACTTTGAGGTGCCCTGATATTCACCTTCATGTCAAATTCAGCGTTCCTTTCTTCCAAACAACAAGCAAAACAAATTGTTCAGCCACACAGTAAAATGGAAGTCCACGTACTTATATAATTTTATTAAAATCAAAATCAGACTGTGGATGAAGATTCGACGAGACAGGTCATATGACCAAAAAAACAGAAGCATATACCTTGACATTATCTCAGATATTATAGATTCTATCACAGTTATTGTTTAGCATTGCAGACTCAACACTTATTAAAAAAAAAACTCTAATAAACAAAAATTACGCGAGTAAATTACAAAGATCAATGGTAAAATAATTTGACATTGAATACTGATATTAACTCATTCAATGCATCTTCATTTGTCCAGTAATGATTCTTTGTATGAGATGCCTGTTATATAATTTCCTGTTCATTTTGTGTTGTTAAAAGAAATATCCCGAATAACAGCAGATTTTCTATAATAGAGGAAAAATAATTGCCCACCTAATGCTAGAAGTCATATCCCAAGATGAAATATCTCACTAAAAGATTAAAAAAAAAACAAAAAAAAAACAAATGGGTGTGAAACACTCAAACGACTTTCTCTGTTTTTTCCCGGCGCATCAACAGCTATGGTCATTAGCACCTGCCCCTTACTGTGCTTGTTAATCCTGCTAATACAGTTAACTGGATACGTTATATATAAATATATATACACAGGAAATTTATATCCTGCTAATCCTGTTAATACAGTTATATATAAAATGACAAATATTTGTACCTTTTTGATTTGACATATTTGTCGTAACAAATATAAACATGGTGGGGTAATAAGTACCTATTGACCTTACTATAATGCATGCTTATTTCAGTATTAATGGAAATTTAGTTCTTTTTATTAATATTAAAAAGCTATTTAGATTACTTATGTTTGTTCCATCTGTTTTGTTTAATTACAATAGTGGATTACTTTATATTTCTTTTTATGTACACAACGTTGTTTTACAATTAATCCATTAAGTTTTTAATTTGTTAACAATCGACTGCCTACTTTTTTCTACCCAAACTGTAAAACGAAGTTGGCAGCTAGATTAGTGATTATATTGTGGCTCAGAAGAGCAGTTAACTTTACAAGATAAAAGGAAATTATTGTAGTCGTTTTCCAGATAGTTCCATAAAATTTAAAAACCTAGTTTTTAATGTCGCACTTCCGGTTAACCGATTTTCTTCAAATGTGGAATTCTAGTAATACCTCTAATGTAATGTATATTTATATTATATAAGTAGTAGAACCATTTATTATATTGAGAACGTACTTCATAATCAGAGTTGGGCAAAACGTAATTTCAATTACAATTACGATTACTTACCAATTATTGTAATTTGAAATTGCCGAAATAAAATTACAATTACATATAATTGTTATTGGTAATTGCAATTACTTTTTTAAGCATTGTGATTGTGGTTCACACTTTCTTTTACTAGGAGAAAGGAATATATATATATAAAAAAAAATAATTAATTTCTGTTGTGAGACGCACACACAGACACATACACACCACTTTTTCTTGCTGCAGCTTACATAGTTATTAATGACAAACTCGGAATTTTTACCAACTTTTGAAAGTGATATATTATCTGAGTTAGTATGTTAAGTTCAACGAAACTTGTTGGTATCTTTATGGAGAAAATCAGTGAACACTGAAACAACCGTTGTGTCAATTGATTTTTTTTTCCAATCTTAAAATGTTGGCAAACATTTAAATCATTCTAATATATTAATATAAATGATTTTTTTTTTTTTTTTTTTTGGCGCGTCAAGTCGTTGCCGTCCTGGGACAGAATTTTCTCGTTACAGACCACACTGTCCGATAATGGACAGTGAGCAGTAGAGGCTCCTAATAAAAAAAAAATCTTAAAGAACTGGACTCAAATCCGTTCTGGACCTCTGCGTTGGATTCAAGTGTGCTACCACTTAGACAATCCCTTCTCTAATTATTATAAATGATTGGATCATATATTATTTCGAAAGGGCACTTTAGAAGATTGGCTAAAGTCAGCTCTCCCACTTGAAAATGAATTTTCCTGAAAAATGTGTCAAACAAAAGTAATATCTCTATATCTGTATATAAAATTAAGTTGTTATACATTGTTTAATGCAAATACTGGGAGCTTTTTATAAAAAAATTGCAAAAAAAAAGTAAAAAGAAATCGATTCAGTAAAGTGGTAACTTTCGGTCCACCGATTTAGATCAAAATGTCGTCTCTCCTCGCTTTCTGAGATTTTTCGTTTTTGTATTATACAGACCACAAAAACACACAAACTGACAAATCGATTTCTAAAAACCACTTTTTTCCGACTGAGACATATATTTCTGGTGAAAACTTAATTTGGTAAATTTGAAATTTTAAGAGAAAGTAAAAATCATTAATTATCTATTTACTGTTTTAACGAAATTAGGTCATTAATTTTTAAAGATATTTTAAACATCTACAATTATTGCTATGTTAGCCAATAACATTTATTTTTGTATAATATCGATTTCAGTTTGTTAGGATATGGAACATACTTCCCTTGAGACACCAGGGTCAACTGAATTCTTCTCTCACGCGCATGAAAACTGATATCATCCATTATTGTGTTCTCATATTTCTTTATTGCCACATATAATCTTTTGTTTGTTGACGAACATTCCAATAGGACACACCTAGCCATACGTATTCACTTTTAACAAGTTCACAAAATAGTTTTGCTTTTATTGGTAACAAATCAGATAATCAAATGAAGAAAGATTTGTATGGAATAATCGCTCTGACTCAAATTTTGAAGAATTTTTATTTCCTATAATATTCTGACCTATGTGTCTTCTTGAGAGACGAGAATTGAAAATATACTTTGTATAAATTCTTTATATATATGCAAATCGTAGCCAATTCCATTAATCAAAGCCAAACCCTGAATGTACTGCCCCCCCCCTAAATGGCCTATCTAGTCTCGGTCAACACTGTAATGACATGGCAAGGTTATAGCAATGTCAAACCTTTCCCAAAGAAAAAATAAATTATAACTAGTGGCCTAGCCGGCTGCTGTATTCAAGACAAGGCCGCGGCCAAACAAACAAAACCAAGGGTCAATACATTACATCAAAGCAAGCTCCGCTAAGGCTGGCCACTGACCTAAATCGCTGGTCACCGAACTACCCAAGGTCGCACAAGGTCGCACACTAGGACAGATGTCTTGATGTGAGTGTTGCTAATACTAATATATAAACTTCGCCCCATTGGAAGGGGGGATGATTATATGATTATACTTCAGTACGTCTTCAAGACTGTTATACGAGCAGCAGTTCCGCGTCCCTATACAGGTTTTATTTATACTTATTTCCTTAGTTGTGCATCTTAGTTCATTTATTTTAATCATTCTAAATTATTAGTTATTTATCTCCTATTTATTTCTAAGTATTTCCTGTTAATAGTTACCATTACTCACGTTTAAATTTTGTACAAATACAGTCTATTTTTATAAATTCCGTGTTAATAATTCGAGCACTAACTTCCAAAAATCTCTAAACTAACTTCCGCCCTCTTCAAGGCATCCTTGAATACCTCAGGAATCACAATAAACGATTCCACTACAACACCCACTCTCATAACAGCCTATGGATCATTAAAAACGAGAAAACCATTAATTTAAATTTGAAATTTGTCACTTGAGCCAAATTTGGAAATTGTCGATATGAATTTTTAGTATTTACACGATGTTTGCGCGAGGTTCGAGGCAATTCGGAGCTCCAAAGGAGAAAGTTTTACGCATATTTTCAACATAGCATCTTACTTTTTAGAGCAAGCAATGTAATGATAGCATAAAATGGTGTTGGTGATGAAAATGAAGACACAAACTCACTATTTGTATTTTATATAAATTTATCTGCACGAACTTTATGAGGAGAAGATGGTATACAGAGGTTAGAGTGACCGGGCGAAGGGCGCTGTTGGCTGGTAGAGTGATGGAGAAACGATGATAACGTTGGCTGATGAGACAAGTCATATAGATGGCTAGTTACTTGTTTTAACGTCGAAAATCTTGTGTAGCTAGTTTGTGAAGACTCGCTGACCTGTTGTAGTCTATATGGCAGAGTGTGAATTGTGGCTGTCGATCATAATGGACGGGTAGAGGAGGTAGTGAGTGCTTGGAGGCATGATGTTAGTCCTCGTACGGTTAATAATGGAACTACTAAGTTCAGCAGTAGGAAGTGAACATTCTCAATAAGTTGAATATGTGGATGGGCCCAGTTAAAGTGTAGAGATAACGAAAACTTTAAGTTGAAATGAACTCTCTACACGTATTTGATAACTTTACTCTGACGATGGATAAAAATCCGAAACCGGTCAGGAACCACAAAATCATGTATGCTACGACGGATAAAATCATAGGTATTCTCAGTAAGAGTTGGCTTTTTTAAATGCATTATACAACATTCATTTGAGAGCTGATTGTAGACTGATCTTGCTTGTTTAAATTCTGATTGAAGTTAATCGTTTGTTTACGGGTTGTTGACTCTCTGAAAGATAATTGAAAACTGAATCAAACTCCAAATTTGGCTTTTTATTATACAAAATGTGTGGGAGTGGCGTTTACGGTCAGATGTGCAATACATGAAGTCTGTGGCAACATTTATGCAATAGATGCAAACAACGTGGAGTCATTAGCGCTGCTTTAATCACAACCACTTTTTTAATTACCTTTTCCATTACAATAATAATATGTAGTTCGTGAAGAGATCACTCCAGAAAAAATCCAGGGTAAACAACACACAGCTGAAATTTTATGAAGTTATCATGGACTGTTAAATGTTTATGAGACAAAAGAATATGACTGTAGCCGATACCAAGCGGCTGAAATGAGAGAGGTTCGGTGAATAAAGAGAAGAATGGTAAATAACAGCAAATGAAGTGATACAGGCCCAAGGGCACTAGAAGCACATTGGAAGGCTCTGTAAAAGTGATGGTCAGAAACTTTGTCGGAACATGTGAACTACGTCTAATCCCAGAAGGTTGATGATGATGATAATGACGGCAATTTTAAATAGACCAGCTTAAAATCTAAAAACATTATTTTTTTCCGACCTTACTTGAGAGAGGAACATGAATAAATACATGTTTTTCATTCCATATTTAAAGATATAACGCAATAATAATAAATGGACAAAATTATTTGTAATGTGTTATAAAATTTTTGATTAATAATAAAAAAAAAAATTCCCCTCTTAAATATTTGTTTCAAGTATTTGGTTATTCTCACAAGTCAAGCAAACTTTATTATCTACCTAAGCAGTCAAGATTTATAAAATACATACCTATCCTTATTTATTTATTTATTTATTTTTTTTGCATAAATCTGCCTCCCAAAAACTCGTCATAAATTACAACTGATTCTTCCGGAATTTGTTTTTTCCCTCTGCTTTTTTTTATTACCCTTGGTTATGTGAACAAGTGTAACATAAGAAATACGTGTGGAGAAAGGAGATAACGAGAGATCCTCAAGATACAAGTTGTAAGAAAGGGGAAATATTCAGGATTCCTGTGTTAGATTAGAATTCCAGTAAGTGAACTCAGAGAATACAGATCAGAAAGGGAGACATCAATAGTAGAAGCCGAGGGTGATAGTATTAGTGTAGTGGTACTAGTAATACTGACTACTGGGATATGCTGGCATGATATGCTTCTAGTGGATTGGGGATTCAAGCAAGGAGAACAATTCAAGCGTATTTAGATCCTATCAAACCAACCACTATACAAAAACCTTCCATATCAGCTGTTCTAAACAAAGAATTTAGAGATAGTGAGAGAAGAGAGACAAATAAATATCTACCAATGGAATTAGAACTTTAATCATGATTATTGCTAATACCCTGGGTTCTATACATTGACAGGAATAACAGAAATAATAAAGCATCATTTAAATTGATAAATCTCAAATAATTAGGTAGGAAAACTTTACTTTACTGATTTTGTGAATACAAACATAATGATTTATCTAATAAAATTGAATAATTTGTAAAAAAATAATATGGTTCATTGGAAGCGCTATTGCTATAATACATAGTTTATTAATTCAAATGTATACAGGACTATTATTAACCTATAACTATGTTGCTACCATCGTTGATGGTTACATCTTAAGTTAAGTTAACCATTATATTGAACTTTCTGAAGTCTCTCTTCCATATTTTCATTAGAAAGGTAAAAAAAAAACTTAATCTAATATTAAAACCTGACTTTATATCTCGTACATTAAGGTTCTAAGATCCTTTATTAAATATTAGATGTGTAGAGGAAGAGTGATCATAAAGCCAATTCTACAGCGACCTAAAGAACATTTGTGGCTTCCTTAATATTGTTCCAACTATTTTAGCTCCAGAAAAATATTGTGTGATTAATAATTAAAACAAATAAAAAAAGGAATAATAAATTTTAAAATTCTAACAACTAAATCAAATGATTGTTTTCGATTTTATTTTTTATTAACTCATAAAAGTAAAAAGATTGTTTTTGCTATATTATCGAAACGTTTTTATTTAATCTTGCCAAATAGGCTTCTAACAATAATAATAACAATAAAAAATTAATTAATTAACTTTTATTCGTCAGTGGCAATTAACGCCCTATAACCATTGGTGCCACATCATGTCATTAGGATACCAATATGCAATGAATACCACGTTTTTCCAAAGAAGCCGTCATATTTATTTCAGTTATAGAAAAATATATGCGATGATAAAGGATGTTTTTTTTTTAAATATTTAACTTGTAAATTCCAACTAGATATCTAACTTGTTATTCAAATGATTCAGGTCAAATCATGATACACACTAACCGACATTGCATCTTCTAGATTGTGTCTTACCCACAGATGTATATCCTTCATTTTTATATCATCTTATTTTATTATTTGGCGCCGAAATCACAAAGTGGCCTATCAATTCATATTTTAGTTCTTCACCTAATTTCAATTTTAAAGAGCATCTTGCCATTTTTTAGGGCCGTTTTATATTTTGTGAGGTATGCTATCACAATGATCTTTCGGAATTCTAATTTTGTACATTTCATGACACAAAATTCCTATGTAACCACCCATACATTGTGAAGCGCATAAGTTATTATGAAATCGATAAGTCCTCCCCTCATCATTACCTCCAGAATCTTCATCTGTAATTTTGCTGGCCATCTCAGGTGGAACAATAAAAAGTTTAGGTTCGACACGTAATTCATAGTCGGATTCGTCAGATAAAGGTTGTTGTAGTAAATGTAAGGATTCCTCGAATGATAGCCAATCTTTGAGTTTGAAATATTCATTACTTAAAAAAAAAAGTGAAATAGTACTCAGATGGCCTGGATTTGACAAATGTAAACATAGATTTGGATTTTATAATTATAATTTTAAGACAATGAACAACCTAGTCCAACTAATAGGGACAAGTAAGAAATGATAGGATGCTTCCCTCTAGCCCAATGAAAAAGGCTTCTTTAAAGGTAGCGAAAACTACCAGTCGGATAAAAAAGATAAATAGTAGCATGGCTAGATGGCTGGCTACAAACCTCACAGTTCCAAAGAGGAAGGCTATTGTTGTGGTGGTTGGTTCCTCAGAGCCGGAAAGCATCAGAGACATTTCCCATGGTAGCCTGCTTCATTTTGTGGTCATCGACCGGTTTCGGGCGTTCACCTATCTTCAGGATGCGTTTGTCTGACAGTGTGATAACACAGACTTGCACAGAGCAAATTCAGTTTATACACTCACAGTGTATTTATACAATCACAGTTATTTTCACAATTATTATCACAGTTATTTATACACTCACAGTTTATACACTCAGAGTGTATAAACTGAATTTTTGCTCTGTGCAAGTCTGTGTTATCTATCACACTGTCTGACAAACGCATCCTGAAGATGGGCGAATGCCCGAAACCGGTCGATGACCACAAAATGGAGCAGGCTACCACGGAAAATTTCTCTGAGGAAGGCTTTTAATTGTAGCCACAGACTAGCCAGTTGGATGGAAAGGATCAAGGATAGATCACCCATCCAATAAGAAAGTCTTGTTTGAAACCTGGCGAAAACTAACTGAAGGAGAGGAAGAATAACATAAGGCAAACGGCTTAGAAATACGGGTAAATGTTGAGGGCAAGTGAGACACCATGAAGCGTCTGATAATCAGTGAGCCCTCCTTCTTATATACAAAAATTGAGGACCATCTTCCAGTGCGAGAAAGGAGTGTCAACTGAGGGAAATATTTTACTCTGTTAGTAAAAGTTTCGTACTTTTTTTTATAAAATACAGATTTTTCAGACAAATAAAAATTCAGGAATAAGAGTAAGTATACATAATAACAGTAATTCGAATACTCATCTGTGGAGTCTCGTTTATATAAATTTAGAAACATTAAAAGAAAAGTGTTTATTTACCCTTATTAATATATAATTCAAATATTTAACAATTAATTTGATAGAGGCGGCCAGTACATTACATATGATAAATTCCGACTGACGGAAATTCCAAGCAGTACATAACTTATGTAACTTTATGGATTTAATTTCTAAAAGTAAAGTAAAGTAATGCTTAACAGCTACTATCAAATTTACCGTTGTGGAAGGTGGCGGAAGCATATACTTTACTAATATTTTTTTAAAGTAATCAAAATTTAGCAAAGATTCGCAGGATTTGAACTTGGGGCCTCCTGGTTTACAGGTCCATGCTCATAACCACAACACCAAACACGTCCCTCTATACTTTAATTATTATTATTATTGTTAATTCAAATAATGTTTATAATATTCAAATAAAATTTTATATTTAATTATTAGATTTTTCATTTTGTTTTAGATGAAAAAGTTAACGGAAATTTCTATAAAAGTAGTATAAACTAAAAATTGAAATAGTATAATAGATTAAATTGGGTCAGTGGTATTGACTAAACATGATTGGGGGTCTAGAGTTAGCAATAGACAGTGCTTGCAATGTCAGAAACAAGGCGGCAACATCGTAATATGCTGGCCCGCATCTTCTCGTATAAAAATCGCCCTCTACCAGAATTCGGTCCTATACAAGCTGTTTCGCTAAGGAGTTAATTTTTTTACACACTGCAGCACCTCTTGTCACTAAATTACCGCACCTTTTAAAAATATTAAAATCAATTATAACAAAAGAAATTTTTCATATTATAAAAGGGGGAAATTCTGTATTAGGATTGCCAATTGCTTGCTTCTTCTAAATGAATTTTTGAACTTTTTTTATCACATTGGAATACGTGAGAATATTATTTTGGAAAAATACTATGACTGTAGTTCTCTTATTGGAGTAAATGAAAGAATCTCTTCAAGCCAATTTACTTTTTATCGAAACAAATAAAAAAATAAGAAGAAGCCAACAAAACCCATTTATGTACATTTTATTAAAAAATCCGATCAATAAATTTTTATGCAATAATATGAAAAATTGAGCACTATATATTTGCAAAAAGTGAGAGATAAAAGTTTGAATTTTTTATGTGTAAAGAATAGTAAATCTGAGAGAACATTTATAAACAAGTGTATTTGTGGAAAGAAGAGCGACATATCCGTCACCAAAGGAAGAGTACGGGGATGGGAAAGGTGGATGAATGGTGGTGCTGTGTTGTAAATACATGAGACGAGGCGTAGAAAAGGGAAATGCATTGTAATGAGCTTCCTTTTGTCTGTTAGTGTTCAGGCATCGCTCACTACACTTGTCTCAATGCTTCCAAATCGAGCTCTACAATAGGCACTTAATAACATGCAATAAATTTAGTTTAATGTTCGTACACACAACGTTTTGAGTCCCTTCATTATCATACACACACTATTTTACCAATAGACTCTCCTGCTAGCTATCATTACTCACTACCAGCGATTGTACACCCGCACTTCTTTACTCATAAACTTTCGTATATATTCAGTTTTGTTGAAAATAATGATCATTCTAATTTATGTATGTTTCCAAAAAGTTTATGAATTATTATTTCTTTTTTTTTTTTTTGTAGAAAACTTATATATTTTCTTCTTTGCCAAGTTTATTACAGCATTAAATGGTATACATGAAGAAAAATGCTCTGTGTTTGTGTGTATGTGCTTTTTTTTTTTAGGTTCCTTTTCCTTCAAAGGAGGAAATATAATTCAAAGTATCTTACCAAACATAAATTTATATAACATACATTATTAATGTGACCTATTAATCTTTGGCGCAACAGCTCACGTAAGACAGACGGCTAGCCAGGCGGCAATTTTTATGAAGTGTAGCATTCGGGTAAGCATGCCACTGTCCCCTTCCACAGTTTAGTTCTGGCCTTCATTACCAAGGTTGCTTCGAAATCGAACCTTGAATTTTCCCATCCATGGCAAGAGTCCTAACAACCTCATCAATACATGAGAGCATTAATATGAACATACCTAATACGAACATCCTTTTTGATCTACCAATCTACGCTAATTTTTCATCAGATACATTTTCCGTGGTAGCTTGGTTCATTTTGTCGTCATCGACCGGTTTCGGGCGTTCGCCCATCTTCAGGATGCGTTTGTCAGACAGTGTGATAACACAGACTTGCACAGAGCAAATTCAGTGTATACACTCTCATTCAGTGTATAAACTGAATTGCTCTCATTCATTGTATAAACTGAATTTGCTCTGAGCATGTCTGTGTTATCACACTGTCTGACAAACGCATCCTGAAGATGGACGAACGCCCGAACCCTGTCGATGACCACAAAATGAAGAAGTCTACTA
>JAAEAF010008610.1:0-45399 GCA_011037195.1 Triatoma infestans
TTATTGTCCGATTTATTCGGACAGCGGTGAATCTTAGATGGATTAAATCCGGGTCTGGATTTTTGTTCTAGACCCGGGTTGTTGTTGTTTTTCTTGGGGTAGCTATATGGGCCCAGTAAGGCTTTGGATAGCGTAGGGGAAATAGTAATGAATGAATGTTCGAAATTTATGGCATTTAATTTCAAATATTATATGCAGCTGGTTCAATGATTTTTGGTGTGCTCTACTACGTCGCAATTTAATCACTTCACTAACTGCCAAGGTTACTGTGGGAAGGTACTTATCCCTCTACCACCTGTTAGGACAAATATATAGAATTAGAGTCTAAAGAAAATTTGCCATTATATATATATATATAATTGTACTAACAGGAGGAGTACGAGGAAGTCGAATGAGTGTTTCACATCAGATTTTTTTTTCGATTATTCGCACATTTCCAGAAAATAGTTCCAATGATTTTCTTTCAAATTCTATACCAAGTATACTTGATTTTTTTTGTTTTTAATATCTCCAAAGAATCGAACTTTTTAAGACTCTTGTGGGAACTGCAACCTTAAGCTTTTCTCTAAAGTGACCATGCCAGTGAACAGTAAAAACTAGATTAGATTAGATTAGATTTGATTGGGGAGGGCCACGCCTCGTTCCACTGCGACTTTCATTGAGAGGTCTATTGTGGATCCCCCGGGTTTATAGCACATCCTTTAGCTTTGCTCTCTTAATCAGGTCTAGCAAAGCTGAAAGTGGCTTTGTCATGAAGCTCGTGGCTACGGGATTACTAGTCCCCAGTTGAAGAAACCTTGTTCTCGCCAGTCTGGCACACTCACAAAGGATGTGTGCCGGGATTTCCTCCTCGGTCCTGCGGAAACGGCATAATGCGTTGTCTGCAAGTGTGAATGTGCATGTGCCCATTCAGCCTGCAATGCCCTGTTAGTAGACCCACTATTAGCCTTATATCCCTCGGCTTAGCTCAGTAGGTCCTTGGTAAATAGGGCAAATGTCTCTTATAAAGAGTTTAGCCTGCTTCTGCCCTGCCTTAATTTCCCACATCGCAGACGCGTTCTAACCATTCCTTGATAGAAGCGTGAATGACAGTAAACAGTAAAAAATCGGTTACAAAAATTTGACTTTAGAGAATAGTTTTTTAAAAAATTTTCACGAAAACACTGCTCCAAAGATTTGATTTAAGTAAGGAATACTTGAAATCTAATCTAATCTAGAAACTCAGGGTCTCCAAAAGGAGGTACAGCACTTGGACTTGAGCTGGGCCCATTGTGCACCTCGTACAAGTGCCTCACATCAGCCCTGTATCATTAAAAAACGCCATGGCTGAGGCCAGTGAAATTTCTGATCCTGCCTTCGGCTCCAAATTGTGGACATCAAATTTCAGGAATCGTCTGCGAGCACTACGCACTCTCCAAGAAGGTGAAACGGTGTCTCATCCTTTTGTCTGCATTTTCTGCAAAGTGGGTCCGCGGAGATACCCATATTATGCAGATGTTTCCTTAAAAGGCAATGCCCTGTAACTAGGGCAGTAATTTTCCTTAGCTCCACTTTTGTTCTGCCGAGGATATAGTGTGTGCGAGTTTTTGAAGGGCCCTCCAAGAAAATCTTATGAGTGCCTCTCACCTGCAATATTTTTCCAATATATTGTATGTTTGCGTGTGGCAAACCCCATGGCAGTTGGCCCCACAGACAGTTCTGTACGATATGCCGCAGAAAGGATCCGGACCAATGGGCGTTCGTAAGGCGCCCTCCTTCGCCAGTCTGTCGACCTCTTCGTTACCTTGAATGCCTTTATGTCCCAGCACCCAATCCAGCCGAAGGCTATTGTGGTATGCCAGAGATTCTAACTGGAATACTTGGTTTTAACAATTTTTAAGGCTATCATTAAATTCCCAAAAATACGGAAACCTCTTCTTCAGCACTCACCGAACCCTTCAAAAATCCATTTTTCTGAAAAATGGTTCATATAAAAGATAATTATGTATAGAATTATTAGCAAAATTTAAAGGAGGTCGTTGGAGCCATTTTTTGAGAGGATCGCCGGAGAACTAAAAAAAAAAAGTTTAGTACATTCGGATTTTCGGATGCGGTGATTTTAAGTAACCTAATATCAAGTTTGTAACTTTTTGAATCTTTCGTTTTTGACATATTCTGTCACCGTACGTACGTTGAAGTGAGCTTTAGTTGAAGAGAGCGAGAGATTTGATAAATAAGCTTTTTTTTTCTTTTTTTTCCGCGTCGTTATAACCTTGTAAGCTTTATTTGGCCGCAACTGCGGAATCAAAAATGAATGAAGTGAAAAAGGAAAGAAATGAATGAATGAACAAATTATATGGTGGCCACGAAAAAGTAGCAGGCTATCTCACGAAAAATATCTCTGATGCTTTCCAGCTCTGCGGACCCAAACACAATATAAATAAATATTGTTGTAAACTTTAAGGTTACTCTACTAATATTCAGTAAAATACATTTTTTCTTCTATTTATTTATTGAATATTTACATATATATATGATATATATAAATGCAACAAGTAAATATGATATAAGAATTACTGTATCATGCAATGTCATGAGTGGCAGTTATCCAGTGATAACTGAAATTAGATACCTAGGAGGTCGTAGGGCCAACGGCGCTTCAGCCGTCTATGGGGACTGCCTGGGAGTGCGTTTGAATAGGGGCTTGGACGAGGCGATTTGGATGGAGGGATAGCTGACTGTGGAATTTGCTGTATCGGGATTTTGCGAGGTCGTTGATAAACTGGATCTTGAAGTCGATGTGGAATAGTACGGTTTGGTGACGTAAAAAGGGGCGTCGACAATGCGATGGAGGATTTTTGACTGAAGGGTTTGAATTCTATTGAGGTTGGAACGCTTAGCAGTGCCGTATAGTTCTAGTCCGTATGTCCAAATTGGAGCGAGCAGTGAGATGTAAAGCTGTCTTTTGTTTAGAAGTGTTAGTTTAGAGCGTTTGTCAAGAAGTCTAGCCAGAAGTCTGAAGCGTTGGTTGAGGGTGATTCGTTTAAGTCTCGTATGGGGATTCCATGTGAGTCGCTTGTCTAAGTATAGTCCAAGGTAGCGAACGTGGTCTGCGGGAGAAATAGGAATATTGAACAGGTAGACGGGAGGGAGTACTTTTTTGTTTATTGTGAAAACTATGAATTGGGATTTATTAAGGTTGATTTTTATTCTCCATTTCGTTAACCAGGATTCAAGTGAGTGAAGATGGATTTGCAAGGAGCGCCTGGAGAGAACGGGATCGTTCAGCATACGGAATAGGCTAGTGTTGGGCTGTATAAACTGTGTATAGGATGGGTGCTAGGATGCTGCCCCCAGAAAAAAAGAAATACTCCTTTCCGTTTAATTTTCCAAAAGTAGAAATCATTAAAATCATTTCTTTAAAAAAACTTTAATAATCCGCGGGCACTTCATCAATGGTAGAAAATCTATACTAAGACTACTGATGTTTTATAGCATGGAAAGAAAAGTTAACCTTTGGGTCATGCTCCTAGCAACTAATAACTAGATCAGTAGCATTTGGACAAAATCGATTTACTATCGAAGTTTTCTGTTACTATAGCTGTTAGATAATTGCTCTACAGTAACAAAATAAACAAAAATATAAAAAAAAAAATCGTTTCAGTAATGGTTGCTAATTTAATTTTATGGACAACACTATTATGTAACTTTCAAATAACGAAATACTTTAAATTCCTTTTGATAAATTATTTATTTCACACAATTGCAAATATTTATAACCTACCTTAAAAAGGTATAATAACTGTTATGTCATAAACTTGATATTTAAAAAAAAAAAAAAAAAATCGATAAATAAAAAGAAAGTTCTTATATTTTTTTTAATTTGTTAGAAAAATTAGAAAATCATTCTTCCAATACTGAATAATAATCATTAAACTTGGATTATTATTTTTTTGTTTGTTTTTTTTTGGATTTAAAGATCTTATTATAATTATTTAGATTCTGCAATAAAAATCGTCTTTTTATTACTTCAACTATAAAAAAAAATTATTTCTGAATAAAAAAAAACCAACAAAATAATAAAATTAATAATTATTGCCTCATAAATGGAACAATTAATTTGTTGAACGCTTTGTGCTCTTTGAATTAATCTGTTCTTTTTTTTTATCTTTTACAAAAATTCATTTTATTAATATTATAAGTTTAAAAAAATTTCATTTAAATTTTTCATTATAGGCTATAAACAATTTTTATAATTATGATTATGATTTTAATTTGTTTTTTTATTTATTTCATTTTATAAAAATATCAGGCTAATTTAAATAATATCACATCATGTGACTTATCAACAGTTATGCTCTTTAGAGTTCATAATGTTTGTTCATTGGATGTGGAAAAGCAATATGAAAGTATGTGATGAGCTGAAGTTTCAAAAAAACAAGTAGTTCATCAACTATTTCCGAAGAATTGCTTTGCTTATTTACGAGTGCTGGGTCTCAATGTAGTTCATATTGTTACAGGCTGGTATACATGTGAGAAAGCCTAAAATTCGTGAAGAATTGGTTAGTTTACTTCTCTGTATGGGGAAAAGCTATAATTGGAAATTAAATTCAACCTTGTTCAGATAGTGGCGAATGAATTTTGGAAAATAATTTCTGAACAATTCTTTCTTCATTATTTTCTAAAACTAATTATTGTTTTTTTTAATTTAAGGCGCGTCAACATCTATGGTCATTGGCGTCCGGAACCATCTCAGTGCACTGCCGGCTTCCGGACAGTGTTCACTCGTCACAGACAACACTGTCCATCACCGGGGAGTTATGGCTGTAGAGGCTCCTAGGAAGAAAAAATCTAAGGGTAGCATAGCTGGACTCGAACCCGGGTCTTCCGCGCAGGAGTCCAGTATGCTAACCACTTAGCTATTCACTTCCACTTAATTATTGTTGAAAAACAAATTAGCAGAAAAATCTTCTGTGTGACATACGCACACGACTTTCACTTTTTATAATTATTATAATTTTAATTGGGAATATTAAAGTGCACGACAAAATGAATGAATATCGATTCAGCGCAATTGATGACAAAATATGTATACTTAAGCATGATAAATTAAGCGTTTCTAACGACCATTAATTACTGCAACAAACTACGTTGTCCGCACAGCATAAATCTACTTTTAAGTTACTGGTTAATTCAATGTTATTCTTAGGATTTCAGTTTTGTGTAAGTATAAATTACAGAATAAATAATATAACGATCAGGGGAGGGCTATGTCGCGTATAATATAGCGCGTTGGGCTATACCTATGGTCCCGGGTTCGAATCCAGTGCTACTCTTAGATTTTTTCTTCCTAGGTGCCTCTACAGTTCCACTGTTCGGTGTTGTCTGTAGCGAGAGAACACTGTCTGGAGAATGGCATAGCACTAAGAAGGCTCCGGGCGCTAATGACCATAGATGTTGACGCACCTTAAATTTAAAAAAATATATATATACATAGCGATCAGGTGATTGGCCTTTATTGTTTCACTCTCTTGATTTTTCTTCGTCGTAAAAAGAAAATTATATACTCTAAAAATTCGTGTTTAAAAAAAATTAAAGTCTAAAAGTCTTTAGTTTTAATTAACAAAAATGATAATTCCAACAATAGTTAGGTACAAACAATTCGTTGTCAAAGATAATAAAATTTATTAAAGTACCATTTTATTGATATAAATGAAATAATATTATGATGTATATCAAGGGCGTCTTCTCGGCTGCTCAAGTCGTTCAAGAATCCGCCAAAAAATTTCAAATGTTCTCTCTTATATATTTATAATTTAGTACATGGGTGATGTGTAACAATTATACCGTTCTGTTATATCTATTAATTAGAAAAGTTTGCTGTCTACCCAACGCCCAACTTTGAACACATGGAATTAATTAAATAAATTCATGGAATTAAAGAAAAATAAATTCACTTTTAAACAACTTATCTAACATATATTATGTTCCGCATCATTGCATTATATTTGTAGTATTATACTCGTATACCACTTACGCTATTGTCAGTATTATGTTAACAAGAATGTTAGGAAAAATGCACAACTATACAAGCAAGCAAAATACATGTATTAAAATATAGCATAATAAAACTTAATATGTGTAATAAAGTGCGAATGCTTATGTAATATCGTTGTAATTACATATTTCGTCGTTCATTTGAATATTTCGCTTAATTATTAAATTTGTCGTCTATGAAAATTTGGTTGTGATTCTTTTCTATGCTGTCATAAGACCTCTGGCAGCCAAATACATCCTTGATATCATCATCCATTTGTCGCAGTCAGGAGTAACTCATCGTATGGGCTCTAGCTGAGGACATATGTGTCAAGATGGTAATAAAAATAATTATTGGAGCTTTCCCACACAGAGTACAAGTTGAGTTTTCCCTAACTCTCCTACCCAATGGAGATGGAAGTTGAGGTAGTCATGACCAGTCAGGTCTCTGAAATATGATACTGCAACTTTTCTTGGTAAAGTAGGGTACGCCTTTTTCCTTATCTATCAGAACTGCCCAAGTTTTGTCCTGTATCAGCTGCCTGTACACTCTTGCCTGCACTTTCATACTGTTCCTTTCTCACTAATCCTTTTGCAATATGAAAGATAAGAGGACAAATTGGCTGTGCCTTTTGTGCTCCCTTTTTCGCTAACTGGTCAGCTTTCTCATTTCCCGGAATTCCAGAATGGGACGGGATCCATTGGAGCTTAACTTCATTTCCTGAATATTTATTAAGTTGTGTAGACAGGGCGACTTTCATTTAGATTCGAGCGATCAGTAAACTTGGTACTGATCTAAGCTTGAATTGCTGCCTTGGATCTAATAAGAACACCAATTTTCATTTTTTGACGTCCTGCGGCTTTCTTAGTGTGAGAAGGAGCGCTTTGACCTTGTCATCAAAGTTTACCTATCGCCTCCGCTATCTCAAACTTGTTACAATAAACCCCGGCATTGGTAATGGCTTCGTCGGCAGTACCATCGGTATAAATGTGGGTCTCCATAACTCACTAGGATATCTAGTGTGAATATTTTTCTAGACGGATAGCTTTCCAGTTCATAATTGGATATCTCCTCTTTGTCAACAGGCTATGCTAGATCTATGTGCACGGAGTGGGAGTGAGTCCTGACTTAACGAAAACTTTTGGAATTCATGGGATGCTATCAGTAGTTCGTTTTTACATCTATCAATCTCTTTCACTTTTTTTAAGGTACCTACTTAGGGGTTTTGAGTTTTTCGGGGTGGGAAGTATATATTCGTTCCAGTTAGACCCAGTCTCCTCTTTAGCTTTTCGAACGATTTGCTTTTTCTGTCGTGCGTTACACCAAAAATTGTCGTGTTAATAATACCTATTTTGTCAGGCCTACCAATTTTATATGTTAAACTTGTTTTTTTAACTAAACATATTGTTGGCTATAGAATAAATAAATTATTAACGAGGGGGAACTATACTTGTTAATTTTAAACTTTAGCTTAATTCAAAGATCCCCAGATAATTCCCCCACCACAATTAAGTCGCACTTCTAATTAACCATTTTTTTTTTTTTAAACTTGGAATTTCTAACAATGTATTTAATGAACATTAATATATTACATAATTAGTAGAAACATGCATTGCACTGAAGTAGCACTTCAGTGGATAGCGAAAATGATTTTCAGCTCCCCCAGAAATCTTCAGAGACCAATTTTCCTAGGAAAAATGTCGTATGTAAATTTTGAATAGAATTATTGGATTTTCATATATTTTAAAAATCAACAAAGTTTCACCCGGTAATAAAAACTGCATCATATTAAGTTAAATTATTATCTAATTTTTTAACATTGAAATTATTTTCAATTTAATGTAAAAAAAAAGATCTATTTTAAATTCAGAAGGATTATACATTGAAAAGTAAACACAACATAAAAGAATTGAATTTTAGGCTACAAAACAAAGGGTACTTACTTTTTATGGGCCATAAAGGAAGTAATAAAAGTTGTATGGTGAGAGATGTAACTGGTTTTATATATATATATATATAATTATGAGGGTCAATGTTATCCATTTTGTATATTTATTATTTTAAAATACCTTTCAAATATTTAGGATTGTAATATCCTTTAATTATTTAAAAGAAATATTTGGTTTTCTTTAAAAAATTAATTTTAAAAATTACAATTCACTTTAAATAAAACACTAAAGGTAAACACTGAAGAGAGATGTTCATGGGCACATTATGGGGGGGATTCCAAATATGAAAGTGCATAATATGAAAGTCCGATCTTGATATATCCATAGATATTTCATATAAGAACTTTGAAAATCTAAGTTTCCAAACAGAAATATTTAAGAAGAAGATATCATTTCTACAAATTGTCTTGCTAAATTTTTGTAGAGTACAATTTTGCTTGAGCTGGTTTTCTTACTATAATGAAAAAAGATATGTTCTTTAACAAAATTCGAGAGAATTAATGTATGGCAGTGAAGATTTTTATGATGAAGCATCATTTTAGTATAACTATAACTCTCAAAGAGGAAAACATTTTCTCAAAAACGTTTCACGAGAAAGTACAGAAAAATTCGGTCTATGGTCAAGCATCTGCCGGCTTCGCAAAACGACCATTGCTGAAGACGTAAAAAAAAAAGAAAAAAAAAAATGGTGTATAGGTACAGACAATCAGCTTTAATTACAGACACAATCACAAATAACCTACAGCCTTCTCGATCTTCTGGAAACAGTAGCTGAATTTATGGAAAAAAAAAATCAGCAAAATTTAGCATGATTAGAAAACAAATGGCCGATCTTTCTTGTTAAGGAAGAACAGCTCAATTTGCCAGTCACTTTTAAAGGAAGTCAGAGCAAAGGGTGTTGAAAAAAAAAACCATTTGATGAAATATGAGAACATCTAAGCTGAGGAGAAACACGCCAATTTGGTGCTAGCGCCTGGAAGTTTCAAAATTTATGCCGGTTATTTTTCAAATTTAGTTACAATGGATTGCTGGCGCAATAAAAGAATCATATGGCAATCCGCCCAACTGCTGCGTCACATGAGACATAACGCATCTCATGTGAGGGGAGATCAAGATCCGTCGACCTCATAGTCTAGGAGATCTGGAAGAGGAAGTAGGGGAAGTTTCCAGGGGATATAATAAGGGGGTAATCTAAAATTCAGTCATAACACAGTCACAAAGAAAATATCACCATCATCAATACTCTGCCAGTTCAGTCTTATCATTTCCACTCACGCCACCATTCTCTATGTCTGTCAGTGTATAGTCTTCAGCAAAACTCTGTCTTCTCAATTAATATATAAAGTGTCCTGTCAGTGTATTTTTCTATGCTACGTGTTTCTTTGTCCAACCACACAAAAACCGCACTACATACCACATCTCCGGTCTTGAATTTAAAATCAGAGGTACATCTTTATCCACAAAACCTAGACGTTTATTCGGGGAGTGAGAATGAACCATCTATTACCTACTTATCCATTTACCGTATATTGGAAGTACCTATGCCAGAAGGGAATAGAGAACCGGAAACAGGACTAATGTATGACTCATCTTACCAACCTGAAAATCTAAGAAGTTGATGAAATTAAGCCTATTCCCCTTTTCCTTTATAAGCCATCAACTTGACAGCTCTGCATAGTTTATTAAAAACAATGTCTTATTCTCCTCGATGCCGGTTATTTATCAGTTTAAAGAAACTTAGAGCATGCATATACGAATTCAACGCTTCCAGCTCTGTTTGATTTTTTTTGTCATTTCATCATTTTATTCTATGGAATAACTATTTTTTAAAATGGGGGGAGAGTTAAAAAAACTAGCAAGATAACTTTGCTGAAAAAACTAAGTCTAACAACTTTTTTATGCTTATAAACTTCAAAAAGTAATATTGTTGATTATATAGCTATATGTAAAAATAAAATATTCCAAACATTTTCTTTAATTATTTCTTTAAGGAAGACAATAATACAACGATAAACTCCGATCATGGCGTGTATAAAATATTACTTATTAAGCATATAAAAAACAATTTATTTTCCTTATTAGGTACAAAAATATTTGTAATCAAAGTTGCGTGGTTACCAAACATGTATTTAGAAAGATAAGCCGGAAAGAGAGATGGCAAAACCTCTTGGTAATTCAAAAGGATTTTAAAAAAAAAATTATTAATATTTATGTACTATGCATTATGTATACATTTAACCTAATTTACATTAATTAATTAATGTGCAAATTGGATGAATGCGAAAAACGTGTTTAAAAGCCGTAAGCAATTATTATGGCATTAACCCTATTTTTTTATATTTTTTTTTAAGTTATTGGGAGGATTAAATTTTCATAAGACACGTTAAGAAAAGAATGCCCAAGGGCCTGTGAATTTAGCTTGACATAAATTTAAAGAAAGCTAACTTATCTTAAAGTAATAAGGAGGACTTTGGTTAATAGTAAACAAATTACAATCTGTAGGTTTAACCAACCAAAACTGGAAGTATCAGACTGAAACTATTGCTTGACATCAAAGTTTTGAATCTTCACGTGAAATGTATGCAGCAAAAATGAAAAATATGTGTTAGAATATTGCGCAAAAAAAAATTAAAAAAAAAAAAATGTAAATAGTTTAGGATAGATTTCGTAATGATTCTACAAAGGAAATTAGAGCTTAACTTATAAAATGATAACAAAGTAGTCTCTTGAGGATATTCGTTAGACTTAGAGGGAAGGGACACTGCAATTTAAATTGTACAAAGGCGATTCTTCGTATGCATACCAAAATATTATTTGAAAACTTGCCTTCATCTCGCAGTAAAAATAATAATAATAATAATAATAATAATAATAATAATAATAATAATAATAAAAATTACATGAAATCCTGTACTTATTAAAAAATTCATAGAAATATTAAGAATAATAAATCCATGTAGCGACCCCAGTGTTGTACATGGATACAAAATGTCAAGCCCTCATCATGTCGGCGACGTGCTGCTGTCAGAAATGGGTGTCTAAAAAAGGAAGTCCGTTTTGGCCCTGTTTTCTCTTCACTATACCCATATAGATCTCCGTGCACAGCCCCCCCTTCCCTTCCCACCTGATCTAAACTATAGCTTGCATCATCATACAACACACCCAACCGTAGTCCCAGAAAACAAACACAAACACACACACACACACACACACAAACCCATACACTGACAGACAGACAGACAGAGAGAGAGACACGAATACTAAAACATTTATAACAGTTAACAGAGTTGAGTTTTGAGTTTGAGTGAATGAGAAGGTGGGATGGGTGGTTGTATCCAAGTAATTCCGCTTGTCACTACGACAAACACTGATAGCATGCAGAGAACTGCGCGCTCCTAGTATACCATACAGCTAATCTAGAGTACCAAATAGTGGCGGGACGGTGGTGGAGAAGCTTTCACCGTTCTATCTATCTGCTATAGCTTATTGTCAACTGTGTTTCACCCTGTAGTACAATGCACATTGTATTTAGCAGCTTTTCAGAATTACAATTTATATAGTATAAAACTATTTTATCTATATTTATAAGTTTTAGTTCATGTATTATTCTATATGCAATAATCATAAATTACTGAATTCTTATTAACAAATCTACACTATTGCAACATCAAATTAAAAAAATAATTAATTATGTGGCCTATTAATTATATGACACGCTCGCCTCTACAAGTATTGTAAAAATAATTTTCTTAAATATTAATTTTTTTAATTTCTAATTACTGGGTTTTTAATTAGCATTCAGGCTTTTAAAAATCCATAAAATCAAAAACCCAGTTCTTTAATGCTGCACTTCTTTTCAACCGATTTTAATGCAAAATCTTAGCTTGCACTAAACTTTAGTCACTTCAACAAAGTGACAATCTCTCTGCCCTCGTGTAAATGTTTCAAATAAAAGTGTTAGGCATTTATGTGTGCAGTTAGCCTATAAAGTTTAAAGAATATCTTGAAGAAAAGAGAAAAATCGCAAAATATTCAAGAAAAAGAAACAAACACTCCATTCTGGCAGACTTAGGTCTGCGGGTTGAGACCGCGTCTCAACAAAATGATTGGTTGTGAAAACCGACGTTTCAACCACATTACAATTGTCTTCTTCAGGACCTTCTTCAGCTTCTAAAGCTGAGAAAGAGTGAAAGATTAAAAAACATTCAATAATCGCATTTCCGGTGATAAATCTTTCTTTCTTCTTTTTTTTATTTGAACTCAAAGATTAGCCAATCATTTTTTGTTTATATTTTTTAGTAATAAACTTAATTAAAGGTTGAGTAGGTTAATAAAGCTTAGTAGTCTATTAAACTAATATTGAATTGGTTTTTATGTGATTGTATATTGCTTTCATAACATATCTGCCACTAGGAGTAGGTGCAAGTTATTCGGCATATCTATCCTTTTATCCAGAATTAGTCCGCAGATGGTGCTCCTAGCGTTATTGTTACACACGCAATCCGGCAACTAGATAGTTGGCATTAGGACTGTTCCTTGCGTCACACCGGCATTCTAAACTCTCTTTTAAACCTATCCTGTGGTTGTTGATCTATTATGCGGCGTTCTTAAGCAGATCGTTACTGTATGAAACTGCCGGGACTGGTTTTCTGTAAGGTACCATATGGTCTGATCGGTATGTCCGGCTGAATAGCCGAATAATACGGGGCTCTGTTTTCTTTACTTTCATTACATTCAATTGGCCACACTTGACAGTATTTCTTTTTAAAAAAGATGTTGACATTCCCAATGAGGTACTGACTGAATAGGAATCAGCGCCTACCATAGCAGCCTCCTTAGTGAGCGGTTCACAACCCTTTATTTACAGTATACAGATCTTTTTAAATAGGAGACAGAATTATACTACCAGCTTATCACTTTGCATGATTTCGTTGCATACATTGCAGCTCCTTTAATGGCGATAAGTTCCGCGCTAAAGCTGGACGTGAAAACTTTCAACTTTAATTGGCCTTTCTTGTTATAGCGGAAATCATATAATGCGCAACCTAAGCCATCAATGTTCTTCGCTTCATCTTATAAATATGCCTTGAATTAGGAAAGTAGAGTACAAGTTTTTTAAAAAATAACAATGAAACATTAATAACGTGGGAAAGTTTGTGGTCATGTTTGCAAAAGTTGATATTATGATAGTTACAAATTTATGAAATGAATAAAGCGTAATTGTATAGATAAAAAAAAAGAAGCGAAGCTGTCTTGTTTAAATGAGATGTTGATCAGGCTGGACAGTTTGCAGAAAACAGTCAAATATCAATGGAGAACTTTTTCGGGACCAATAATGATCGGCTCCGTACTTCAGTGAACGGAGAGGTGATTTTTTATTGGATATAGAGAAGAATCAGGTTAGTGAACCGTCGGTGAGTTAGCGGAGAGTTGTAGCTTTCGGCGCAGGTGCAATGTAAGCTCCTTAGCTTCCACCAATAGAACATTTGTAGGAGTAGAGATGATGAATGTTCGTATCCTGCTACCATGGTGGTGCCTCATGATATCGCAGGTTCCTGCGCTTTTTGTTTACTATTCACACACAAACGTATATATATATATAATTTGTATAATTCTGTTTGAGAATTTGATTAATTGAACGTGACTGCACAAACAATATCTTTATCTGCATTAAGATTACATTTATTCTAGTATAATTTGTTCTAAATGGGCAGATGGTTGTAATTAAAATGATGTTACCAAATGTCTCATTTTATCATCATTTTATATTCAATTTCAGAGCACCAAATGGATTCCAGAGTATACTTTATGCGTACAATCAAAACACCTAAGTTTTTAATCATAAAATCATTTCCATTTTGGATTTTTTTTTTCACAGGCTTGCTCAACAAAAGTTCATATAACAACTTCCGGTTCTCTTTTCTACACGAAGTCTCCTCTCTTTCTCTCACGGGACTGAAAATTTCCACTGAGATAGGACAATATTACAAAGAATTTATATCTTGTGAAATAATCGTCTTATATATATATAAAGTTCTGTTTAAAATAAATATTAAAAAAAAAAAAAAAATAGCAAAAAATATTTAAAAGCATTATAAATTAAAAGGTACTAAAAAATAAAAAAGCGTGGGTAAGGAATTGTTAGTTTAATGTATAATTTTGCATAATTATTTTCTGTATACTTTTATCCTCTGTTGGTTACTTTTTTAATCTACTTTTAATGGTATAATTCTGATATAAAAAAGGAAAAACAAGAGATAAATGCAGTTACATATTTAATGTATTCAAAATAAGGCGAAAGAGCGGAAGAGAATAAAGAAATTTAGACATAAAAAGCAAATACTACAATCCAAACAAAAGCTTTGCATGAAGTGTCCAACATTTAAAACTAGCGGATTAGATTGGGCTATAATTCTAAACTTGGAAGAGCTGCGTTCAGTGATTTGATTTTCTGGTTTCGTAAATTGTATAAATCAGCTGAATTTACTTCAACGCTTAAGTATTATGAATGTGCTGAAAAAAAAAATGAGCGAACAAGTGAGTCTGCATATGCAATGCTAAATCGGAGTTTCAACTCCAACACCTTGACTTGAATAGATATATTAAGCTAGAAAAAAGAAGCCTACAATTTTCAAAAAAACGATGTGGTTTGCAGAAGGTAAAGAGTGCTTCCATTTCAGAAGTACGCTCGTCCAATGGAAAGTTCTGCATATCCGCCTTTCAACCCGAAAATCATCTTTCATTAGATTTCTCTTTGTTTGGTCTCCTCTCTTCAAGGAGTCATTAAGTGTCAAAAAGTATCAATGGAAAAATAGAGAGATGTGACTCTGTGTGAATAATAAAAAGTAGATTGTAGATTTTTGTAGGCACTGCGACCTATTGTGCCCCCCGGAGCCTTCTCCAATGCACAACCAGTCTCCAAGCAGTGTTCTCTAGCTAAAGACAACACTGCCTATCACCGGACAGTGCATTGTAGACGCTTCTAGGGCAGCATGCTGGATTCGAACCCGGGACCTCCGCGTTGCTAGACCAGCGCGCTTCCACAGAGCTAATCCCTTCCTTCTCCCATGGCTTTCGCCAATTAACTAGGGACGGAGACAATAGTGTACTGTTCTGATGAAGTGCATGGAGTACTGAGCTGTGGTAACCCGTGGAGTAGCTATTCCCTAAGTAACTGCAAGCAACAGATACCCCTTGCGGGCATAATAATATAAAGTAAGAGGGGATTATGCCGGAAAATAGATAAATGGAGGTTTTTTTTTTTATATCGCTCCGATTTGCCGATATCCCGCATACCCGCAAACATCCAACAGATTATCCCGACTACCTAGCTCCCTGGTAAGCACCCAACGCTTCCAGTGCTTCTTGACTACCAGAAAAAATGGTGAATTTGAGGCCCTGCAATCCCATACCCAATATCAGAACAGCACTTGTGGGTAAATGATCCTTTCTTTTGTTAAGCGGTTATTATTCACTTGTTTGGAGCAGATGATAAAATGAAATCCAGGAAGGAATCTGGTCTAGCCCAAGTCCTTTACCAGCAGTTTTTTCCAGTCGTCATAAATCAATCTTTATTTCATTTTTCTAATAATTTTCTTTGTAATTGCTTATTCGCAATCTTGCAATAATCAATAACATAGCAGGAAATATAACGTAGCAAACGTCTGGAAAAGCAATCCAGGATCAGCATTTTACAGGCACTTAGGAACAAGTCAAGAGGAAATTGTCTTTTTGCAAAACGTTTGTCGGGAAGAGATATGGCGCACCAAACTCAAGAGTTGCTAATTTAAAAAAAAATTAAAAATACTTTTTTTACGTTTCAGCGCCAAAATTCATAACTAGCATTATAATTATAGCAAATACCTACTTAAGGTTTAAAACAATATGATATTTATAAAGTTAATTATTTACAGAAGTATGACTGAAATTAAATACCAAATGTTTGTCATTACGATTTATTAACAATGAATTGAAAAGGTAATAAAAAACAGTTATGAGTAGCAATAAAAATAATTACCCGCTACTAGATTGAAACTCTTTTAAAATGCAGATGATTAATAATCTAGTTTACTAACGCAAAAGCTTTTTTTTTTTTTTGTTTTGCTTTGTTTTTAAAAGCGCTTTTAAATGAATTAAGAGGAAATTATGCCCATTAGCGAAGCCAGTACTTCCGGTTCAATCTAATCATCCGGCCTTAGGATAAAGAGCTGTAAATTGACAAAAAAAAAAAAAAACTATTTTTTTCCTTCGATAACAAAACAGTTGTTTCTTCCCATTAAAAATGATTGTTTAAAAAAAATTTGGTGAGAAATTGACACATATTCTTCAAATTTGGAATTATTGTGTAAAAGAAAGCGACTAGCTTTTTTTTTGCGAGTGAGTGCCAACATCTGTGGTCATTAGCGTCCGGAACCTGGCAGAGTTCTCACACAGACAGCATTTCCGATCATCGAACAGTGAGTTGTAAAGGCTCCAAAGACGAGAAAATCTAATGGCAGCACTGTTGAATTTGAACCTTGGATATCCGCATTATAAAACCAGTAAGCTATCACTGAGCTAATCCTTCTTCTTCTTCTTTTCCTGAGACTCTTATGCCTTTCTGCATCGAGCTCCTACCCATTCACTTATCCATTCTACTTATCTCTATCCTGAGCCATTCTTTTCATGGACGCCGCCGAGTGTCCTTTTTTTACCCCTAGACGCTCAATGTATTCTAGATATTTGTTGTGTGTGGTTGGTTCCGCAGAGCGGGAAAGCATCAGAGGACATTTCCGTGGTAGCCTGCTTCGTTTTGTGGTCATCGACCGGTTTCGGGCGTTCGCCCATCTTTCAGGATGCGTTTTTTCAGACAGTGTCCAACACAGCTCGTCAGAGACTTAGCTTCACACTAACCTGTGAAGCTAGTCTCTGTACGAGTCTGTGTTGGCACACTGTCTGAAAAACGCATCCTGAAGATGGGCGAACGCCCGAAACCGGTCGATGACCAAAAACGAAGCAGGCTACCACGGAAAATGTCTCTGATGTATTCTAGATACCCCATCCTTGGCCTTCATCAGATATCTCACCTTATTATATTCTTCTCTTCTGCAGACATGCCCAAACCATTTCAGCTGTCGCGTCTCCAACTTTATCTCTAGGAGTTCCATTTCTAGGCTATTTCTTATTCTTTCGTTTCTTATCTTGTCTCGCCTAGTCTTCCCTTCTATACGACGAAGAAACCTCATCTCTACAGCCGTGACCCGGCTTGCGTGCTTGTCTAACATCGACAATGATTCGGTCCCATACTGGAGAAGTGGTAGGTAAGCCGTCTTAAAGATGGTAAATTTCACCGCTTTCTTACTTCTTTTTTACTTATAATTGTATTACTGATTTGGCAGTAGGCTTGGTTGGCAGCTTTTATGTAATTCAATACTTCCGGATCTATCCTGCCATCTCGGCTTATGATTACGCCCAGGTATTTGAATTCCTCTACCTGTTTCCAAAGTATTTCCTTCGCATTCAATACGAATGGCTTCGAGGACCCTACCTATGTGCATTACTTTACTTTTGTTGATATTTAGCGGACATTCCCTTCCATTTGAGCACATCATTCCACTCGGTGAACGAGTCTGGAAGATGTTTTTCCGTGTCCGCTACTAGGACACATCGACTGCATATAGAAAGAAATGTACACATATTGACCTCATTTTCCAGGTCCCTATTTTGACTTTAGGAGCTCTTCTTTAACATATCTTATGCTTCTCATTCATAAATATAATAAATAGTAAGGGACATAAACTGTCTCCTTGCTTTACTCCTTTTTCGAGGTTGAATGGACTCGATTTTTCCCCATTGAGTCTAACGATTGCCTTATGTTTCTGGTATACAGATTTGATGGTCTCTATTAGGAGTCAGGGACGTTTTTTTTAGGGTTTGCCATATCTCATGTCTTGGAACTGAATCGAAAGCTGTTTCCAAGTCCAGAAATGCCAAGTATAGAATTTATTAAAAGTGATTTATCCGGACAAAGGTTTCAAATATTATAAATGTGTGTGCACTTAGTATTCCGAATATAAAGAATATCAAAATGGCCGATTTTGAGAAAATTAAAAAAAAAAAAAAATTAAGAGCTATTCTCTTGTTAATGTAGCACTTATTATGTTGGTTAACTTATTTTGTTCAAATTTGGATCCTAGCAAAGCTATCCCTTAAAACTATACAAAAAATATTTTTCTGGAGAAATGTTTGCAATAAAAGTGATAGGCATTTATGTAGCAGTTAAAACAAAAATCATTTAAGCCATTTTTGAAGAGAAAAAAAAAAGCATCAGAGACAATTTCCGTGGTAGCCTGCTTCATTTTGTGGTCATCGACCGGTTTCGGGCGTTCGCCCATCTTCAGGATGCGTTCTTCAGACAGTGTGCCAACACAGAGACTCGTACAGAGACCTATTTTCACACTAACTGAGGTGAAAATAAGTCTCTGTACGAGTCTGTGTTGGGCACACTGTCTGAAGAACGCATCCTGAAGATGGGCGAACGCCCGAAACCGGTCGATGACCACAAAACGAAGCAGGCTACCACGGAAAATGTCTCTGATGCTTTCCAGCTCTGCGGAACCACAACAGAAAAAAAAAACATTCAGTAATGTTGCACAACCGGTCGATGAATTTTGAGTGTGCAACTTTATTGTCGGATGCGGCGGTGTATCTTATTGGAATATGAAACTAACTTCTTTCATTTTATTTTTTCTTTTATTTTAGATCTTCTATTCTCTCTCTCTCTCTCTCTCACACACACACACACACACACGGAGTGAGAGAAAGAGAGACCAAGAGAGAAAAAAATTGGAAAAACTGCAAATAACAATAAATTCTGTAAAAGGTACAATTTTCGATTGATCGATTTTGAACAACGTAAACCCTTTTTTTCTAAAAAAAGCCCTTAATTTCAAATTTGAGTTACTTGCGATTTGTCTGGCTTTTGAGATATTTGATAATAAAGGCTATTCGCTAAAAACTTTTTATTTATATTCTCTTATTCCACCGGTCAAGTTTTCCATATCGAGTTTTCACGGAAAATATACGTTTCAAGGTTCCCTAAGTTTTTCCTCAACCGGCAGTATAACTTTACTAAATTTTTTTTTTTTCAGTTTTTTTTTGTGATTTTTCTCGAAAACCGCTCCAACGATTTTCTTTAAACTAATTTTATATTAATTACACATACAAAGAGCTACCAACTTTTATTTTAAAAAAAATTCTTCGGGAAAATTCATTTACGGACATTTGGGGGGGGGGGGGGGTGGAAATTATGTTTTCCTTTTTAAAGTGCTATTTCATTTTATTATAACAATTCTATCATCTAAATAATATTAATACGAATCAAATTTGTTGAGGAAATTCTGCGTTTAAAGAAAATCGGGTTGATCGCAAGTGGGTTTTTAACTGAACTGTTTTTTTTTTTTTTTTTTCATTTTTCTGCGTTTTTTTCACCATAAAAACCGACGGATTTCTTTAAAATTGATATAATAACTGTGAATACGGAAAACTATAAGTTTTGTATGTAACTTTTATCCGAGAAAATTCATTTAAAGACGTTTAGGGGAAGAAGGGGAAGTTATGTTTTTCTCAAAACAAGTAGTAATTTTATAAAATTTAGATACTCCCACATTGATATTAAAGTTGAAGAGAAGTAAACATTTATTAAAAATTAAGAGCGATTCGTGGGGCGATTAGGGAGTGGTATCGCAGTAAGCATGAAGAGCTTTGGAGGGGGAGCCCAGGTGCCGTGTACAGTAAAAGGACTGTGTAAACGAAGATCTGGTGACGGGGGACTATTTAAGGGTCATGGCAGGTTCAGGAAGCATCTGCACAAGGTAGGGCTCATAAGCGCGGAACCCTTGTGCAGATTATGTCAGGAGGAAGAGGAGGAAACGGCCATCCACCTGCTATTTGATTGCTTAGCAATAATTAAATTGAGGTACGAGATCTTTCGTAAGTTGCGACCCGGGTGATGAAAGCCCTCAAACTCCTTAAGGAGGGGAGGGTTCATCTGCTAGAGATTACCGGGGATGGCACAATAAGCTTCTGTAGGCAGTGCCGGGATATAGCCATGGTTGGTAATAATAACAAAAATAATATTAAAAATGATATGTTTCACGAAAATTTATCAATTATTATAATTTCTGTAATCTACAATAAGAGAAAGCCAGATTATACCAGATTTTTTGTCCACATAATTCTCCGTTTCCAAAAAAATTAAAAAAATGTAATACATTCAAATAGTTTCTCTGACAGCAGTATGAGAAAGTAAATTCCAGTTTATGACCGGAAGAGAATTTCTAAACTTTATTTTTTTGAGCAGATTTGTATGAAAAAAAAATTCTTGAAGTCAACTGGATTTACAAAAACAATTCTGGTTAAACGTCCAGTCGCATTTCACTCCTTTATTTCCATCTGGTGTAATTTGTTAAAAACACGAGACAGAATAATTGCAGGACTAGTTGTTAGCCTCTCATTAGCCACTAAAATGCCGCTACTGTTTCATTTCACATGTTGTTGTGATAGTTATTTTCTATTTTTGTTTTTATTTTTTTTTTCACGTCTCTTCTTAATGGGCCAACCAACATCTTTATATGAATATTTTGTTTTGTTTTTTTTTATTAATTTTACTGATCATAATGATATTATAATTTTTTATAATTGACTCAATCTGGAAAAATTAATAGTTTATCAATGTTATATTATTTAAAATACATATTTTGAGGTCCCCTGAGTTCGAAAAAAGTTTTTAAGTGTTGTTAGCCTCTCTCACGCTCTCTCTGTTCACTCTCTCCATCTCTTTCTGTGTGTCTGTCTGTCTGTGTGTCTCAAAAATGAAAAAAAAAAAGCACAGGAAGCTTAAACTTCATATTCCGTTTTAAGTACTTTCACAGCATTTCGTACGAAGATTTTGGGCAAAATCCAACAGCCAGAAATGCAACTTGACAGATTTTTTTTTTTTTTTTACCTTTTCCCCAGGAAATTTGATTTATTTGTGGGAGTTCTAGGAGGGAATGGTAGCTTTAAGTACCACTTCAGTACAATGTATGCTTCTACCAGCTACATAATATTAAACTATATTAGAAGCATTGAAAAGAAAAATCGATTAACTGAAAGTCAATCTTTTTTTAGTGAATAATTTTTATGAGTTTTTAGGGAATTTTCTTGAAAACAACCGGATTTTCTTCACTTCTGTTTATGTTATAAACCGGAAACCGGAAAAAGTATTTTTTTTTCCAATCTTTGAATAATGTGAACGATTAGAACATTAAATTTTGCGTAATTTTTGGTTGAAAAAAGATCAACCTTTCACACACAAGTGAATTAGTTACAATTAAATTTCTCTCACTAGTGTGTATAAATAACATTATTCAACTCTAATTAGTCCGACATCTAGAGTCAATACGAAAAAAAAGATCAAAACAAATCCCATACACAGTGGATTTGAGGTTATACCAAACGGAACAGGTTATATAGAGAGGGAGGGAGTATTTGACTTAAATTAAAAATACATTCTCACTTTTACAAAATTGATACGTGTGTAAACTGATTTTGTTTTGTGCAAATTCAATGTTAATCACACTATTTAATAAGACATCCTTCTGATGATAGGCGACTACGCGAACTCCGTTGATGACCACAAAATAAAGCAGGCTGTCATTGAAAAAAAAAACTTGTTGAGTTAATGAAATTTGTAGGAGCCGGTTAGCGTGATGCTTACGATCAGCTGTTTTTTTGACTGAAACTTTCATGTCTTGAATCTTCTTTGTGGTTACCTAAACGGAATATTAACTTTGAACTATCTATGATTTGTGAACTGCTTGTGTTATCGATACAATCATGTAAGTTTCAGTTAAAGTAGAAAGAAAACTGTGTCAGATAGCAGAATGTAATCTTACATTTGGTGCTTATATAAGATAATATTAATAACTATTTTCACGTCTAAGGATTTTGTCTAGTATTACGGCGCCAACCACATGAATTCATCAAGTATTTTCACGCTTTATGATTATAATAATAAGAAATTTAATGACTCTACAATTGGTGTATTATATATAAATATATATTAATGGTTTTATTGGTATCAATAAAAATATACTTAGGTGGTTTCTTGCAATGTTAAACAAGACATTATTTTGTAATTATGTATATATATATTTTTTTTTTGTAAATTATTGGCACTTTCTTTTCTTGTTTATTATCCAGGGCGAAGGGTTTTCGATGAGACTGTGAGACCTTTCTCCGGATGCTTCTCATACAAATGACTTGAGTCAGTCTTGTCCGGATTTTCCGGACTTTAAACTGAAATGTTTTCATAAAGAAATAAGTGATTAAAAAAATGGAAATTCTACTGTAAAGCTACGTAGGTTTTGCATATTTTGGGAACTCATTGCAGGATTTATAAATATTGATATATCTAATAAAAGGGTGCAATATTTTACTTTAGCTTGTTTTCTCAGAGTGTTCACTTAAAGAATATTGATTTTTAGAGGAAGCAGGTACATTCTTTTACTGCTAAGAGAAAGTATTTTAATCATGGCACATTTCTGAAATAAGGTTTTCCCCGGAAATACGATTTAAGGTCTTCTGTATAAGAAACAAGATTTTTAGCGAATTTTACATGTCAATGTAGTTTTGGACTCTGTGTGTGTGTGTGTATCAACCAAATATCTCAAAATCAGAAATATCCTTTCTGTAAGCACAGACTTGTTGATATACCGCTTATGTACCCCATCACCGCAATGATACGAAGATTTTGGGCGAAATCTATCAACCGGATTTTACGGAATGTTTGTTTTTTGTTCTTTTTTTTTAGTTTTTCGTGATGTTTTTAATAATGGCTCCAACGATTTTTTTAAAACTTAGTATACTATGTACACACATTAATATATATCACTTTAACTGGTAAAATTTTCCCGGGAAAAGTTGATTTTTTGTTTGTTTTTTTTTGTGAAACAATAGCGTTATATATTCCTCTGAAGTACCAATTCATAATATTATATTATTTTAAGTATTAGAAAACCACCATCATCATCATCATCAGTGACTGTACAGCCGACAAGTAAGCTTTGGTCTCTTCTTTCACAAGTTTTTTCCAGCTTTCTCTGCTTTGTGCTGCTGCGCTCCAGTTTCTGATTTCCAAAATCAGAGAGCTGCATCTCTACACACACTCTCTGACCACCTCAGCTTTGGCCTCCTCACTCGCCTCTTTCCATGTAAACATTCCTTTTCGGCTCTCACAGCGATAACACCCTCTTCCATTCATTCTTAATACATGTCCTGCCCAGCATAGCCTGCTCAATCTTATTACTTTCACTATGTCTGGATCTCTGTAAAAATTTCATAGCTCCTGAATAGACTCCTTCTCCAGACGTCGTTCTCACGAACTGTGCCAAATCTTCTGCGAAGAACTTTTATTTCGAAGATCAACAGATCTTCTTTATCCTTTTTGGAGAGAGTCCAAGTCTCCCAGCCATATGTTAAAACAGGCCATATTAGGGTTTTCTAAAGAACGGACTTAATACTTCTGCTAACGACGTTGCCCTCTATTCTTCATCATGGAAAATTGACACAATCGCGTTCAGATTGTCAGAAGCAATAGCCTGCATCAGCAGATATTGCGATAAATGGAAAATTAAAATTAATAACAGCAAAACCGAAGCTATATTATTTTCCAAGCGTAGACCCGTGCTTTGAAAAGAAGTACACTTCCAAGGCCAGGTAGTGCCTTGGTCTAGCTCTGTTCGCTATCTAGGTGTCACTCTCGACCGTAAACTACCTTTACGCCTCACGTAAAGGAACGTATTAACAAAGGCAAGGCGGCGATCCGAGCACTATTTCCGATACTCTGCAGAGAGTCTAAACTGGCCCCAAGTAACAAGCTGTTGCTATATAAGGTAGTTGTCAAACCCATGCTATTGTATGCATGCCGCTCCTGGGTATTACCTGCAGAACTAATATCGATGGCCTGCAGATAATGCAAAACAAGTTTTTAAGGCTAGCAACGAACTCGCCACGGTACACAAGAATTAATGATTTGCACGAGTATTGCAAAATGGACAAAGTAGAAGAATGTATTTTCCTCGCAACTGAAAAGTTTTTTGCCTTAACTAGTCTTAGTAATAACACGCTTTGCAGGAACATAGCGGACTATAACGTTGGAGAATTAGAGGCATCGCAGGGTGAGAAACGTGCTCATATAAAGGGAGTTTGTATTGCTTAGGGTTTTTGCCATTTTTTCCCCTTATTATAACTGTTTAGTTTGTTTAACGTTTTATCCTTATATGTAAATAGCTAGGAGGTTATAGTACAAACTGAAACTCCATGTAAAAACTGTATATATGTATATATAATATTTTGAAATAAATAAATGAACAATGACCTAATACTTCTATAAATAAGGTTGCTCTTTAAGTATTTCTGGAGGCCAAAGTAGCTTTTATTGGCGAGCAAAATTCTCCTTTTGATTTCTAGTAATGTGTCTTGATTGGCACTAACCAGCGAACCTGGTTTGGGTAGGGCCCAAAGGAAATCACTGAAGAATGGATGCCCCCTGTGCACATCTATTTGGTCTTACGGATTAGAAAATATGGGGAATAAAATGGTGGATTAGAAAACAGACTGGGATGGTTGATATTGTCAAGGTGATACCAGAGAGGAAGTGGTCATAATGTACCATCGGAAGATGGCAGGTGTGGACCAAGAAGATTTTAGAATGGAGAACCCCAGATAACAGAAAAGAAAACATGGAAGACGGAAAATCAAATGAGAACCAAGAGATGGTGGTGTGTGGTGGAGGTATTTGGAAAAGATTAACTCTCGAGAGATCTGAGTGGAGAAGGATGACTGAAATATATACAGTGGCATGGTTAGCGTAGAAACAGAACAAGAATTGGGGGTGTGGGGAAGCGAATTGATGGGACACCGAATTATTATTAATTGCATAGTGTTAAAAGTGACAAGAGTGAAATTAGTTTATTCTATTGTTGTAACAATTAGCTGTTTTTATTTTTTATTGATTCCATTTAACATTAAAGAAGAAATTAGTGAAGTGTTTGATCAGTTTTATACGAAACGAAAGTATTTTACTTGGAAGGGAGAAAAACTACTATTGATTTTGTTTTGTTTGTTATCTTTATAGTCTTCTACATCAGAAAGAAGAATACATAAATGAGTAAATAAATAATAATAATAATTTTTAGCAGCCACCGTTCAATTTCGCGTGGTAAGTAGCTGTCTAGCGTCTAGCGTAAGGCTGTTTGTCCATCTCATCTTTAGCCTCCCTCGCCTCCCTCACCTTGTAGGGAGTTCCCTCATGGCTCATCCTAGCCTATCATAATCTGTTTATATCTCTCCAAGATGTTCTTTGATTCAATCTGGACCGGAAATTCTGTGGAGAATTCACCTTTCAAACATAGAAAGGTATTGTTCGTCAACGTTGTTCCACGCAAGTGGTGTCTTTTGTAATTAAACATTTGGAGAGTAACGACACCAAGGATTACCTCAGTTCAGTTGACACCATGCATATCAAATTCACACACTACGTACCTGGTACATCACAACAATAATCATTATCACAACTCACAAAAAAAGCATATACAATACAGATTCTAGGACTGCCATTCCTAATGAGCGCCATAATATATGATGGTTGAGCGCAGAGGGGCCAGCAAGACTATCTCGTGAAAATTTAATCTCTACGAAACCTTAAAGTATTAGAAGCCGGATTGTTTTGTCAGTAATTAATGAAATTCTAACATATATACATTACTTTGCAAAAATTGAAATAAATGATTGTTTATTTATTAAACTTGAATGATTTAACAAAATAATCGTCAAGCACATGTGGACGCCAATTTTATTCATTCATAAAATAATTTTAACTGATCATCAGAGGTATTTTCCGTGGTAGCCTGCTTCATTTTGTGGTCATCGACCGGTTTCGGCGTTTCGCCCATCTTCAGGATGCGTTTTTCAGGACAGTGTGACAACCTAGAATCTTGCACAACCCACACAGCACAGCACCAGACAAACCACACCCACCCACAGCACCACCAACAGACACACCACACACACCACCCACAGTCCACAGACACAGCACAGAGCAAAGTTAGTTTACACACTCCTGTGTAAACCACACTTTCCGGTCTCAACGCCCGAAACCGGTCGATGACCACAAAATGAAGCAAGCTACCACTGAAAATGTCTCTGATGCTTTCCAGCTCTGCGGAACCAACCAATAACAATTTTAACTGATGTTAAATTTTTTTTTTCGTTGAAAAAGATAACTGGAATATTCGAGAATCTTATCGGTTTGTGAAAAAAGTTTTTTTTTTTTTTAAAAAAATAAAAACCGAGTGAAAGAAAAAAAAGTTCCAACTATAAAGAAGTAGCAACTAAAAAGCATTAAAAAAAAATCAAACTTTCAGTTTTATTTATTTAGCATTGAAAAAGTTTCTAGCGAGTAACTAGCGATGAATTAAAATATTAATTAAAGCTATACAAGAGAAGTTTTATGTTAAGGTATATTAAAAATTAACTTCCCGATTAGTTGTAATAAATTTTAATTATAACCTCTTAAAAAAAAAAAGACAAAACTTTTACACACAGTAGTTTAAATGCTAGTAAAGGCGGCTAAAATTTTCAGTTTTTTTTAACAACCTTATCCAATAAAACTAAAAATAGCCAGTAATTAGCACTAAAAGAGTTTATTTTTATGGGATTTTAATACAGGATAGGGTGGAGCAGAGCCGGAACATTCATTCACTCTGTATTAAAGATAACCACCATTGTATAGCAAGCAATCTTCTTCAACCTAATCTGAGAGTGTCTACTATCCACACACATTCGCAACGCATTAAGTTAGTCCTGTTTTTAGAATTGTGTTGTGTTTAATTTAACAACAACAACAAAAAAAAAAAATACATTCAGTGTATAGTAGAGTTCAATTCTTTTACAGATTTCTTTTGCTCGTGGGAATAGGTCGTTAGGTGTCCTTTGATAAGTTGTTAGAATTTTTGAGGATTTAAAAATAAGGTTGATCCCAATTTTAATTATCTTACAATTACATACAGAACAATGTAATTAATATACTTTCTCTTGCTTTTAATAAAAGCAAGTATTGTAATCGTGTCAAATTTTCAGATAGAGTTTTCAGCGGATATATATGCTTTGAGGTCTCCGAAGTCCGAAAAAGTGTTTTTTTTTTCAATCAGAAAAAATATCAATCAGAAATGTCAGTATTGCAGTTAGTCTTTGTTCGTAAAAGAACCGTATAAGATCCATAAATACTAAGATAGTCTCAAATAGGAAAAAGAAATATCTCTCAAATTTCAAAATGTTCCTTTGCTTTGGTGATTTTAGTATTTTTAGATTATTGTGCCCAGAAGAAGAAAATAGCTCTGTCAAGTTAAGGCAGCACCACTTGAGACTATTTCAGTATCCTTAGGAGCTGACGCTAGATCATAATCAGAGACCAGTCTCAACAGAAACGCTGATGCTGGGTGTGAACGATTTTGAAAGCAATATAATGGCACTTGTTGGATGCCTGGCAACAAATTATGATCTATCCAGCTTACCTTGCAGGAACTAAAAAACAGTGCTGTCAATTTAGTAGTAATATTTATTTTTATTCCCCCCTTACGGGCATTGCTTTCCATTTTTGGACACGAGTCGAACAATTCAAGATGTACGCAGCTGTATGCCCGCAAAGGGTATCTGTTGCATGCAGTTATTGGGGAGTCACGACCCACTGGTTACCCACAGCTCCGTACTCCATCACTGTCAGAACAGTACACAATACACTTAAACTACATCACTCTACACTTTACAGACAAGGACAAACACAGTACACAAACTAGGGTCTCCGTTCCTAGTTAATTGGCGTAAGCCAAGGGAGAAGCAAGGGATTGGCTCAGTGGTAGCTTGATGGATTAGCAACGCAGAGGTCACGGGTTCGAATCTAGTATGCTGCCCTTAGGTTTTCTCTTCCTAGAAGCCTCTACAACTCACTGTCCGGTGATGGGCAATGTCTGTCTGTAGCTACAGAACATTTCTTGGAGACTGGCTGTGTATTGGAGAAGGCTCCGCGGGGCACAATAGATCTTTCAGGTCGCAGTGCAATAATCCCCTACAAAAATCTACAATCTATTTTATATTATTCACACAGAGTCACATCTCTCTATCTTTCCATTGATACTTTTTGACACTTAATGACTCCTTGAAGAGATGAGACCAAACAAAGAGAAATCTAATGAAAGACGATTTCGGGTTGAAAAGCGGATATGCAGAATTGGCGTAAGCCAAGGGAGAAGGAAGAGATTAGTTCAGTGGTAGCTTGCTGGATTAACAACGCGGAGGTCCCGGGTTCGAATCCTGCATGTGCCCTTAGTTTTCTCTTCCTAGGAGCCTCTACAACTCACTGTACGGTGATGAGCAGTGTTGTCTGTGGCTAGGGAACACTGCTTGGAGACTGGCTGTGCATTGGAGAAGGCTCCGGGGAGCACAGCAGATCTTTCAGGTCGCAGTGTGTTAATCCCTTGCAACAATCTACTCAGCTGCAGGACGCTGGATCTTGAATTGTTCGACTCTTGTCCAAAAGTGGAGAGCAAATGCAGACAAATAAATATTTCTACCATATTGACAGCACTGTTTTTTAATTCCCGCAAGGTAAGCTAGATAGCCTCATAGTTTGTTGCCACGCGTCCAACAGGTGCCATTACGTTGATTTAAAACCATTGTCACCCAGCTCCAAAGTGCATGGCAATGAAAAGGCAAGGTCAAGAACATCACCCTTTAACAAAGGATACAGACAAAAGTGTAATAAAAACAATATTCCGTCAGGCTTTGATCTTGAAACAGTGGAAGGAAGAGGAGGGCAAACAATGGGAAGCCTGAACGAAAATCAGCGTATGGGTGAGGGAAAAATTTGTGGCATATTTCTGACTGCTGACTGGCCATGGACACCTGCAGCGCAATACCATTTAAAATTGTTGTAGTAAACCATGAATGAGATGGGCGTTTTGTGTCACACCGATGCATAACTAGTTAGGTGTCCATGTTGTTATATATCTTAGACGAAGATGACGTCGTTTGCGCCTGCACATGAAATTAATATCGGTTGTCAGGAGGCGTATGGCAGACGTGCACGAACCTTGGAAAAATTATGTAAATGTCCGTTAATAATACAATTTTGTGCTAAATCAAATGCAACAGGATCCGAAGAGAGGGATCAAAAGCAGAGTGAGAGACAGTCTCACTCACTAGTTTAGGCCAGACTAGAGTGGTAGAAATTGTTTAAATACTTCCCTGGTTTCCAGTCTTTCAAATCATTATATGATCATAAATTTTCTTTTCTTAAATGTGATTCGTTAAAATAAGTTTCAACTATGTGAATTCTTAATATTAACAATAAAAGTTTATTGCAATATGTTACGTAATTTTCAAATAGAAATTTATAAGAAGAACTTAATAATTTAAGTACATCCCAGCCGAACATAAAGTGAATGCTAAATTCAACAAGTATCGTTTTAATACAAGGAAAATTCTCTATCTCTGTTAAGGCTGAAAAAGTAAGTCATTCTAATTAACATGACATCTACTCTGTAAATAATGATATTATAGGAACTTTAATATTTTATTTAAATATTATTTAAACCTAAATAAGTTATTTTCTAAAGAAAAGCTGTTACATTTGTACAAAATTTAGGTAACTGTTAAATACCCTTATTTTTTTTTGTTTTCATTGGCTCAATAGTACTAGAGGACTGAGGCCTGTGTGTGGATAAATTTGCTGTTAAAATATTAGTATATATTAGAGCTGTTGATGGAATCTATTGTAGCGAGATCTGGCAAATGGAGAATCGAATGGAATTTCGAGGAATATTTGCTTGGGTCCGCAATGCTGGATAAAATCTTGTCATTTTAACTGTCTTAGCATGCTTCATTTTGGTTGGTTCTGTTAGGTTTTGGATTCTCATCAATAATCAGCATGTTCGTGTTGAGAATTGACTTCAACTTTATGTTTCTGTCATATCCTGCAATGGCTGATTGTGAATTTTGAAAACATTTTTCCCAACTGGATTCTAGGATATGTATGAGTATTATAAATTTCACAACTATATTTGTGTTTCTTAGTTAGTGTTTGAATTATCATTCACGATAAATATTGTGTCGACTAAGTTGCTTGGTTTTGTATTTGACCTCATTTCAAAAATGGCAAATCAAGATGAGTATTATTGCCATATTTAATTTTTTATTTTCCGAAAAGGAAAAAAGAGCTGCTAGTGCACACAAAAAGATATGTGTTGTGTATAATAGTAATGCATAAACAGAACCATACATGTCAGAATTGGTTCGCTAAATTTCGTCATGGTATTTATTCTATTCAAGTTGCAACATGTCATTACGTCAGGTCGGTCGATCAAGCGTAAGTGATATTGAAAAATTAAAAGCATTGATGTATGCTGATCATTATATACTCGTAACTGTACGTGAGCTTGCTGAGTGTCGTTAATTCATCGAATACTACAGTTTATGATCGTTTGAAGAAGCTCGGTTATGTAGAAAAGCTTAATGTTTGCAAAACGATCCATTTTTAAGATGATTTTTATAACCGGTGATGAAATATGGATTGTTGTGGTTGGCCCCGCAGAGCTGGAAAGCAGTACAGATATTTTCCATGACAGTCTGCTTCTTTTTGTGGTCATCGACCGCTTTCAGGCATATACACTCCATGTAAACTAAATTTGTTCTGTGCAAGTCTATGTTATCACACTGTTATGACAAAACATTCTGATGATGGGCGATGATGGCCCGAAACCGGTCGATGGCCACAAAAAGAAGCAGGCTGTCATGGAAAATATCTCGGAAACATGGACTGTTTATGTTATTATTTAATATTCGACGCATAGTGCATGCTTTATGAGCCAGCTCAAATGAAATAGGAAGCTGATTAAAATCATCAATTTCGGATTGCAAAGGATGTGGGATTACAAAGGAATTGTTTACTTTGAACTCTTGCTAAAAAACCAAACGATCAATTCCTATATGTATCCTGTCAGCAACTAACCCCAAATTACATGATGATTCAGAATTAATGAATCGTATAGGCGTTTATGTCCCTCACGACTATGATAGACTATATAGATATCTTTGAGTACCGTCCAGAAATGTCTTTGACCCACCGTATAGTCCTAATGTGACACCGTCAGACTTCCATTTAATTTTCGTTCATTGCAAATTCTTGTCTTGTCAGGTAAAACCTTCTCTTCAGATGGAAATGCTACACAGCATAAAATCGCACTTTGTAAGATTTTTTTTGAGGAGCAAGATTAGAAGATTTTTCGAAACTGAAATCATGAATTCTGCTTGAAAGATGGCAAAAGATCATTGTATAAAATGGGCAATACATTGTTGGATAAAGTTATTTCATTGCTTAAAACAATCACTTTTTTTATTTCTTAGTAAAAAAACTGCAAATATTTCCCGGAAAAATAGTTTGCAAAATAGCTTTCCGATTCTTTAAGAAACCGTAGCTTTGTAAAACTGATTAGTTAATTCAAGGATTGAAGTTTTATTCGGTAGAGCATTATAATTCTCAAATAGAGCAGAACTAATAAAAAAAAAGATTTACTTAAAATAAAGTAAGATTTAAAAAAAAAATAACTTTCTTAACTAATTAACATAATTAAAAAAATAATAAAATAAATTGAGTTTTATTTTTGTTTAAAAAAAAAATAAATAAATAAAATTAAAAATGTTTATTTTCAGTTAGTGACCGGGACTAACCACAAAAGATTAAGAGGGACGTTTTTGTCAAAACGGAAGGCGTCCTCCCCGACTTCCGCCGATTACGCTACTAAAGCCGACACTTATCATTTCCGGGGGGGAACCCCTATCGCATACAATGGCCCTCTAATTATAACGACACATTACGAACGCCTGGAATTCTTTTTTTTTTTATTTATTATTATTTTTATTTTTATTTTTTTGCGTCAACGGATTTTTTTGTTTATTCACGCTCGGAAGAATACGAGAAGTTGAAGAGATGTGCTTACACTGATAATATAGTTGGTTAGTTTATAAAAGTACAAAAAAAAAAATAAACTAAAAAAAAAGGAATATACGTCCTAAAGTTTTTTTTTATTTTTTTATTTTTAGAATAATGAAATAATAATAAAATATAATATATAACAATGCAAGGGGCGCCTACGTTCTTTAGATTACTTTTTATCATTTTCATATTCTTGACAATTTTAATATTTTTAGCCTAAACTACAAGATAATATTTCATACTAATAAAATTTAATATTCCCTAAGATGAATCCATAAATTATTGTTTAATTTTAACCTGCCAAATAGTACTTACTAATCTTTGTAATTTTTCATGCTTCAATAATTTGAAACCAACAATTTTCAGAAGCAAACATTAAAAATCACGAAAGTTCACTATCCATAAAATGTTTTAATATGAAAATTATATAGCATTTATTTAATTTCCATTATATATATATATACATATATCATAAAATATTTAAAATAAAATCTAACTTTACAGAGGCTAACATACAGTGAAATTATTAAAATGTGATAATGAACCAATGAATATGTAATTTATGAAAAATAAAAACATAATTAAAGCTTGCAGACCATAATGTTAGTAACCTTTACGTCTCTTTAATTTTTTCGTATATATTTTAAATAAATCAAGAAATGAAAATACAAGTTAAAAAACAAAATAATGGATTGATCACAAAATATTGTAGTCTTAATAGAGAGTTGCACTTTGTCTCAGAATCTATAGATGTATTTTTAGAAACAAAGAGAAAAAAAATCGTGTTAAAAATGGTATTCAATTTCTTTTTTTTTTTTTTTATTGATATTTACACCTGTTATAAAGCTTAACAATAGTAAATTTGTTATAATTGTGGACAATTCATAGAAACAGGAGCGGAGAAGTCATTCAGTAGTGAAACTCCCGAGTTATTCAGTAAGTAGATCACGAGGCCACTGATGTTTTAGTCTTCGTGTTGAATTAATAGGGTTAGTTAGAGGGATGCAAGTTCACGGACAAGTGGGATTGACGTGAGCGGATAAATTGCTGTGAAATTTGTTGTAACAGAATAGGATTTCTTGACGGACGACATGTGGTATATTTAAGACTGTATGGAGACAAAGAAGAAAGGAGATGAAACAATTTTGCCCAAGATTTTGGAGTGGAGTGTTTGAATACGATTATAATTAGATCGTTTGGTTGCAAGCCCACACATTCTGCGCCATAAGCACAAATAGGTTTAAGTATGACTTTGTAGATTAGAAGTTTGTTAGTAAGTTTTAAGTTAGATCGTTTGTCAAGTAATCGTATCAGCATTTTGTAACGTTGAAACAGTGCCTGTCGTTTGAGTCTGGGATGTGGATTCCAGGTGAGGCGTCGGTCCAAGTATGGTTCTAAGTTGCGAACTTTTTGTACTGGAGGTAAAGCGACATTTTCATAATAAACTGGAGCAGTAGTGAGTCGGTCTGAGAGTGAAGGAAATGGGTTGGCTCTTTTCAGCACTGATTTTGATTCCCCATTTGTTGAACCATTTTTGGAGTGAATTCAGGTGCCTGTAGATTGCGAGTTGCTATTACAGGATCTTTATGCGTAGTATCATCAGTGAATGTGTAGAGAGTGAAGGTATGTGGCATAGTTGGCATATCAGCTGTATAAATGGAGTAAAGGACGGGTCCAAGTATACTTCCTTGGGGAAAACCAGCAGATATAGGAAGGAAATTGGAGAACGATGATCTATAGCTGACCCTGAAGAGCGGTTAGTCAGGTAGGATTTTAGTATTAAGTAATAAGCTTGTGGTAGGAAACCTCTCACTCTAAAATCTCTAAATCAATTTCTCTTAATCTCTAAAATCAATTTTGTCTGCAACTGTGTACTAAATGTGACAATAATACGCTCGAAAATAGCGAGTTTACTACACTTCTAACTAATGTTGCAGAAAGTAAAAAAAATATTTTCTCACAAATTGAATATAAAGCAACTTACTTATAGGTACGGTGACCAGACGTCCCGAAAAAATTGGGACAGTCCCAATTTTTAAGGGATATGTCCCGGCTTCCCGAATAACGACCAATATGTCATGACGAATTGTCCGACTAATGGAAAAAGTTGTGTACAGTAAAGTAAAAATATACGAAATCTGTACATTTATATTTTACTTTTAATGAGAATATCTGAATAAGCTCGCGTGTTATTGTAATGGAAGGGCGGCCATAAAATCTTGGAATATGTTTGTTCTTATGCTATGAGTTACTTAGGCTACTTTTGAAAAATGTTACCAACTTGTCCCGATTTTTCACTGTCACAAATATGGTCACTACTCATCATTATAAGGTCGACCAAAATATCTTGAACAGTGAAATGAGTGCGCTAAAAAGGGGTGTACAGTAAAAGCCAAGACATTATATGATAAGGTTGGTTTAATGGGTTCAGAAGGAGAGAAATTAGTGAGGAAGGGTTTTTTTTTTTTAAAGAAATAAACTAGAATGAATGCTGAACACTATATAATAAAATAGAGACACTAAACTGCCAGGACCTTTACACGTAAATAGAAATTAGAGATTTAGACTGAGTAAAGAGAATGGTAGTATTTGGTTGCTGATGCGTTTCTACTGCTATATGAACTGTTCTAAAGACTGTTCTCTGTAGTGCTAGCGCAGCTATATATATATGGAGTCTCCCACTCATAGTGTGGCCTAAGTAGCGAGAGAGATTCTCAATTTTGTGTTTCTCTTTACTCTTCTCGGATCCTATTACAGTTGGGAAGGTTATTTTGTTTACTTATTATCTTGGCGCGCGGTTAATCTTTATACCTGCCTGGTTTAATTTTTATTTTATATTAAAAGTCTCTAAAAAAAAAAGGTTGCATTTTAGTGCTTAATGTATGTAACCACCAAGCACAACATAGTATTTTGAACGTTTATGTAATCGACGACTTTCGTATACTTGCACCTAAGTTGGCTGCAGTTCCTTCATTTGCCGATGTTCAAGAAATTTTGGTCGAACTAATAGCTACTCAAACTCTTTCGACATCTTTCTTGTAAAAACAAGAAAGAAAGAATTGCAGAGCAAATCCAAAATATCCATGGGTTATACCAAAAAGAGCGAGTTATAGAGAGAGGGGGCAGTATTTTATTTTAATTAAAGCAGTTTCTCTTCACCTTTTCATATTTTTTATACTCATATACGATTTTTTATACTAATCAGGTGAATCTCTCTCTCTGTAAATGAATCATATAACCCACAAAATATAAGTGAAGGCGCACCTTGAAACATGTATTCCCAATGTTCAAAAGTATTAGGTGGAGAGAATTTGTCTGGTTGATGTAATGAGATTGACTTTATTAACACTGGTTAACTAATATATTAATTAAGAGACACAGACTGCTTGGACTTTACAATAGAGAATGTTTAAGGTAGACTGGTAAATGGGTAATGACACGTAGTGATTGGATGTATTGAACTGTCCTCAACTTTATCGAACTGTGTTCCCATGGAATGTCCGTCGCTATATTTATAACAGTTTCTCTCACTCCAATCCGACAGAGTGCTTGGGTTTGATTCTTTTCTCTTACTGTCTTTGGTTACTGTTACAATTAGCTTTGGAAGTAATTCTCGAATGTTATTAATTAAACAAACTATTGCAAAAACTGAAAAGGTATACATGGCAGGTTTTATGGAAACTTGTTACTTTCTCTTACTGTGTGTTTTGTGGGTGTGTATGTGTTGGGGTGGGGGTTGAACAAAATATCTCAAAAACAAAAAGTCGTAATAAACTTAAAACTTGATATTAACCATGACACCTTAAACGACCTTACACATTTATTTTTTTCACAGTTTTTCTCAATTTTCTCTAAAACAGTTACAAACGATTTTCTTTAAACTTCGTATACTAACTACATACGTAAATATCTATCACATTTATTTGAAACATTAGAAAATAAAGATTGATTTCAGTTAGTATTTGTGGAATTTGTAGCATTAAAATTGCACGGTGTTGGTTCTATGTTACTGGCACGCTTTTCACTTCCCTATCTGGCTTGGGTTTAATAGGTTGGTACTTATCCAATTATTAAACAGTGAGTAAGAGAAAGTTGTTTGAGCGTTCCATACCAGAATTTTTGGAGTAGTTTCGCATAAAATAAATAAATAAATAATTAAAAATAACGCCATCTCATAACCATGTTTTTAGGAAAATTTCTTTTCCATTTTATGACTCACTATTTTAACGAAATGAAAAATAAACGGTTTACCATTATTTAGTGGTTAAAACATTTAATTAAAATAATAATAATTTTCAAGAAAATTTTGTATTTCATCATATTATAAAAGGAAAAATAAAATAGATAATAGCAGATAATTGCAGGGGGATTTAATTTCAACCATAGTTCTCTGCAGATAAATTACTAATACCTCTATAATAATCGTGAGAGGCGGCTTCTAAGAATGATTGAGATACTAATGGTTTTTCCCTAATAATTCTAACTATTGCTTCCATATGTACTTACTACGGACATACGTTTAAATACATTAACAATAAAACAATGCATTAACCCATAAATAAACCGTAATACTGAAATAATCCTTCTAGAATGTAAACTAATGTAAATTATTAGACATAAACGGATGGTTTCAAACAACCAGCGGAATTTGAAAAATTTTCGAAAAGTTAATTTGTACCGGAAATACATAAATATTAGAGTATGATAAAATGTTTGTTAAAACTTTATATACCGTTCAAAATAAAATACTTTTATTGAAAATGGCCCCAAATTACTTTGTTTAAACTTCATTTCACTTTTAATTGAAACACTTTTCCGGAATAAGTTTATTTTTTTTTTTTGAAAATCCAATGGAAGGTGCAACGTTGAAGTTTTCCTTTACATTACGACATAAATGCAATTAACCTCTTTTAACACAAATATATAACACTGAGATGCATTAAATATATAGTGTGAGAAATTTGAGCTTGGAAGAAAAATTGGGGTTTCAGTTTTTCCGGGAATCTTCTCAAAATCAGCTCCAGCTTGATGTGCTAATGGTGAAGCTTGATGTGTTAGGTGGAGAGAATTTAGGTCTGGTTGATGATATAAGAAGTCTTGGTTAGCACTGGTTAACTAATATATTAATAAATGGTTATTTTTTTAAATTAAACCAGCATGCCTTTGTTGTGTGCCCACGCTTTTCGCATATCTGGTATGTTGGCGGAATCCAACGGTTTGAATTATTGCCACTATTAAATTTATTATTGTTACTATGATTATTATTATTATTATTATTATTATTACTGTTATTATTATTATAACTATTATTATAAAATCACTTCGTTTTTTCTTATAAGGGCTACTTTGTCTGAAAAGACGAGCTTGACTAAAATTGTGGCTTTTTGCCAAAATTAGTGAGCGTTTTGTTTTGATTTTTATTTCCAATGGCACCTTCACAGAACTTGCACGGCGACGGTGGTTTTGAAACTACGTTTCATTTTCATCGCGATGTTACAATTTGGAATTTTTCTTTGCATTTATTGTAACAGTGCATACCAGCCAGCACGATGTATTTACAAGGCGATGGCGGTTTTTCCGTGGATTCTTTGGGAGTATCTATCTATCTTTTTCATCGCAAATATAGAACCTGCGATGGTTCTGAATTTTGTATGACCCTAAGAGCTGTGGCATAGGCTTGCACCTCATCGAGGGGTTTTAGGGAGTTTTATTTGCACCTGAACCTTGATTGAATCCGGTAAAGATTTAATAAAGGCGTCAGTTGCTAATTTGCCCACTAAATTTTGCAGGGTTAACAATGGGTTTTCCTGCGCTTTAAAAAGCAATGACATGGAATTATGCTTGATCCGGTCAGAGAAAGACTCGAGCCATTTTGTTTGGATTTTTATGCAGGCTAGTTATTTGTTGTAATAGGACTATAGGTGTTTTTTTCTTTCTTGAATCTGTTGATCAGATTTTCTATCAGAAGTCTGCGGATGAGACAAAAGTCGATGCAAACAACATAACCCAGTTACGAAAACAGTTGAATTCAGTTCAATATATCCAATCGCTACGTGTCATTTTCATACCACTGTACCTTAAACATTTCCCTATTGTAAAGTCTAGGCAGTCTGTATCCATTTATTTAATATATTAGTTAACCAGCGTTAACCAAGTCTTCTTATATCATCAACCAGACCTAAATTCTCTCCACCTAACACATCCATTATAACACCTATAAACCTTTCACTTTTATTTCGAGATATTTTCAAGGAATTATAAATTTGTGAATCACAATACTTTAATATTGTAATAAAACAATAATTTCATGTGTGAAAAGAATTTTTTTGTTTTTTAAAAAAACTGTTTACACATATTTTCATTATCTGAAACGGATATCCAGCAATAAAATTATCAGTTATAAAAAAAAAAAAAAATTAAACAATCATGGAAAAAACGCGTGATGATCTTTTTTAATGTGAAATCATAATTCTAACGAACAAAAAACTATAATAAAATAGTTCTTACATAAAGATGGATTCTGATAATTATGGTTTTATTAGGAAATAAAAGTGGGCAGAGAAGTCATCTAGGGATCTGTAAATTATGGTGTCAGCATTTCCAATCAAAAATAATCTGCTATGAAACACTCACATGACTTTCTCCTACTCTTTTTAAAATACAATAATATCATAAAAATGATGATTTTTATTTACATTTCAAGTTTATTTATTTGTCTTAACATAAATTTACTTAGAGGTGGTTAAGGAATAAGTACCAACTTTACTAATCCAGGCAGGTAGAGAAGTGATTACATTGTAGTTCAGAAGAGCACGCCAATAACATTGAGCCAACCTAAATCAAGTTTTTTGAAGAAAAAAAAGTCAAATAAGAGTGACAGGTTGGGAGATGGTGGAACTATTCCCGAAGGCAAACCAACCATCCCCCGCCCACCTAACAGAGACAACTTGGACCTCTGCTATCATCATTACGAGTCCTCGACCCCCACGAAACCTTTCCTCAACACGTAAAACGGAGCAAGCTCCGCCGGGCTGATTCACGATCCCGTGGTACCATTTTGTAGAAGGACAAGTCCCCTACTTAAAGGCCTAGAATGGTCACCGGCCCGACCTTGGACAGTTGCCTGTCCAAAGCCTACGGTTTTACAACACCCTCCTGGCAGGGTTGGGACACTCCATGCCATTCAGATGATGCGGGTATTCCGTACCCAATGACAGGTTGTGGCAGTTAGCAAAATCTTAGCATTTCCGGTTAACCGATTTTTCGACAAATTAGGAAATTCTACTAAGACTTCTAGTCGTGGATGACATCTCGCAACACTCATCCTTATGGATGAGTGCAGTGGGTTGTCGGCAGTCTAAGATGCTCATTGGGGGGTTCTGAACGGAGTAATGAGTAGCGGGGGTCCAATGTCTTTCACGGACCTCTCTCAGGCATCTGGTTAGCTTCCTCACTGAGCATTGTGGCTTAAGGAGACATCTCTATACAATGGGACTCATGCCTGACCCTCTTTTGAAGAGTTTGTGAGACGGTGGAGGAACACCCATGCATCTAATGACGGATTGTTTGGGCTGTGAGAAGATTAGGTTTAGGACCTTCGGCCGGAATAGGATATCGGTAGAGAATCTTAATTTTATCCTGTATATAAGGCTTATAATTTAAATTTAATAACTCTCCTCTAATTTTTATTAATAGTCCTATATCCTCCGTGTTTAGGGTCTTTACCGGGTAATCAACATCCAGAGAAAGCTGGCGATAAATACCATGAAATGTACCTTTTAACGCCTTATAAAGAAAGTCTATTAACAATTTTTTTAAATGAATTTCACATTCTTTCCATTTATCCGGTGGGTTTCCCACGCAAAAATTAAATTTCATTTTTTCCAACCACACATTCCATTCCTCAAACCATGATATTTTCTTCCTTATTATTTCTTGGGCCACTAACTTAGTTAAACGGAATTCTTTTTGTTCCAAGACCCTCCGAAAATATTTAAAGTGAAGAAGGAAAGTGAAAGCATGAATTGGGATGCACTTTGTTTCAATATAAACTATATAATTTGGAGTGTTACGAGGAAGCCTGAACAACTTCTTGAAAAAATTCTCTGTACCCTTTCTATAACGGTCCGAACTTTGGTATCCCCAAACCTGGCAACCATAAATAAGGATGGAGCGAGATACGGCCTTAAACAGATCATACTTTGCACAAAGAGGAATATCTTTATTTACTATTAAATTCGATCATACAGTATTAACGCCAAGCAAAGCTTGACGAGCTTTTCTATCTGGCTAAATGACAAAGAAGGCGTAAGTTCCACTCCTAAATATTTATTGGAATTTATTACTTCAATTATCTGGCTCCCGTATCTTCCAGATTTCATCATTTCTAAGTCTACCGCCCCTTTCCCCTGAATAACATGACTTTCGATTTGTCAAGATTCACTTTGAGATTCCAAGTGAATCTCCACTTCATTTATCATATTCTGAAGAGTATCCGGCTTATCCGCCAAAATAACAATATCGGTGGATTTGTATGTATATATATATATATATGTGTGCACTTTTAGCCTTACAAGTTTAAAATAAAATCGATGACACCGAAAGTGGGATCAGCTGAAATCGCACTTCCGCTTGCTAGATTTTCACTGAAAGCTTAATGTCACAGATATGGAGGTAGTACCTAACGAATGGAGGAGATTGGTATCTATCTATCTATCTTCATGGCTCTACAACCCTTGGTGGGTCCTGGCCTCCTCAATGAGCCTAATCCAGGTGTCTCTGCTAGTTGCAGCTGCTCTCCAGTTGCGAGTACCCAAGATGCTCCTCGCATCGTTGGTCACACCGTCAAGCCACCTAAGTTTGGGTCTGCCAACCTTTCTTTTCGTACCTATTCCCCCATCCAAAATCCTCCTTGGTATCTCATTTTCCTCCATCCTCGCCACATGGCCAGCCCAGCTCAGCCTGGATAGTCGAATAGTGTGTACGACGTCCGCATCCCCATACAATTCACATAACTCCTTGTTTTTTCGCCTTCTCCATGTATCCCCTTCCCTCACTGCGCCAAAAATGCGCCTGAGTATTTTCCTTTCAAATACAAGGAGTTTCTTTGTCAAATAACAATGTCGGTGGATTTGTGTGTGTGTGTATATATATATATATATATATATGTGCACTTTTAGCCTTACAAGTTTAAAATAAAATCGATGACACCGAAAGTGGGATCAGCTGAAATCGCACTTCCGCTTGCTGGATTTTCACTAATAGCTTAATATCACAGATATGGAGATAGTACCTAATGAATGGAGGAGATTGGTATAATTTAATTAATTTTATAAAAGAAGCTTTGTTTTATTGGAATTTTCTTGTGGAAAATTTAGAATTTTAAAGAAGTCATATTAAATTGTAAACACAAATATTTAGGTGTACCCATTATAGTATTATATTATTAATTATTGTATTAATAATATTAATTATTGTATAAATAAGATTATTATTTTGAATATATGTAAGATTTTTGTTTATATTTATAATACCTGCACTTCTGGCAGACGGCCAAAGCCATTTCAGTAATATGCTTATATTGTATCTTTTTGTCTGTATTTTCAATGTTTAATAAAGCAATTATAATAAAAAAAAAAAAAAATTAAAAAAATACAAATCCACCAGTTCCTTTTGAAAGTTTTTCGGAAAAAATGGAATATTTAATTGATTATTGAGGGGTCCATGAATTAGGATTTACTTTAAACTATGTTCATATGTTTTGGTGGAAACTGAATTCGGTGCTGCAAAAAATTTTCTCAACTGTTTATATAGTCCCTAAGCTACAAAAAAAAAAATCACTGTATTTATAAAAGTAAAGCTAAAGTCAGTTAAATATTTAAAAACCCGGATTTGAAGATAATTTGTCAATTACAATCTTGCAGTGGTCAACGGAGCGCAATGCTCCTCCCCAAGGAGGAATTGGATCCCGGCTTGGTGTTTAAAACAACAAGAAAACACTTACAAACATTGACACAATAATGCACTGATCTTTTATGTTTTAAAGACACCCAGGGTTTTGGTACCTCTTTATAATAATCAGAGACACAGCACTAGTCGCGTGTGCACTCTTGTACGATGTACAGGTCTGGGAACTTAGATATGTTGATGATCTAGAAAAGGCATCCATTTACTTCTACAAGAGACATCTGCAGCTTGCAAAAAATACCCCAAATTATTTAACCTGTCTAGAAACTGGTCCAGTTACATATTCGCTACACAATAAAGAAACTGACTTTGAACTGGCTAGTCAATATTCTAGAGATGGAAGGTAAGAGGATACCCAAAAATATGTTTTAATAAACTCCTTGGTATTACTGATCCCCCCCCACAAAATTTAACTGGGTATCTCAATTCAAAGGATTTCTATCTCCAATTGATTACACGGAAATAGTCCATAGCACTAACAGCCACTCTTTAAAGAAGAAAATCCCTACGATTTTAAAAACCTTTAGTGAACACACCTCCACAATGTGGACATTCAACGCTTGTCCAATTCTAATTTTAATACCTATTATAATACACTTCTTAATCCTCTAAATAAATTACCTTTTTATTTAACCTCTAAAGCTTCATACCGGTATATTAGATTTTTTTCGCAGATAAGAACATCTGGTAAATACAATGTCAGAATATCCAATAACACCTCTAGGTATAATCTTAATCCCACAGTTAACTGTAAATTGTGCACATTAAATGTTCTTGAAGACATTAAACTTATATTAGTTGAATGCCCTTTTTACAGTCCCATAAGACAGCTCTTTCATTTAGATAGTGCATCCGAACACTGGCCACAAATTTTATTGAACCCTAATACAGAACAAGAAATCAAAACGCTCTTCAATTTTGTAGAAAAAATTATATCTCTGAGAGAGTTTCTCATAGAATTGTAATTAAACATACCCTAAGCTACTATCCGTTTAGTCACACTAAGTGTAATAAATATTGCAGATATGATTCACGTTAATTATATTCTCTTTGATTTTTTTTTTTCAATTTATTGTAAGTCTGTTTTGAAGAATGTTTGTATAATTTTGTATCCTAAAAGAACCATACTCATTTGTATGGGGTTAATCCCCAAGGCACATGAATAAATTGAACTGAATAATCACAGACATTTTCCGTGATAGCCTGCTTCTTTTTGTGGTCATCGACCGGTTTATGGCGTTCGTCCATCTTCAGGATGCGTTTGTCACACGCAGTGTGATAACACAGACTTGCACAGAGCAAATTCAGTTTACAGTCAGATTACAAATTCAATGTTTTAATAATATTTGCCATAAAGTCCGAGTTAGCCTAATTCCGATTTTACCCCAAAAGTTACAACTAATAATTATTTTAATTGTCATTATTTAATTTAAGATTGTAATCATAAAAAGAAATCTAAAAAAATGATTTGTGAAAAATTACTGAAAAGACAAGAAGCGCTAAGACGTTTTTTATTTTTATTTTTGGAAGTCTCTCAGAATGGATTGGGTGGGCCATGGACCTCTCAGTTCCAGGTAGACAGCCATCCGAGCACGCGCATTATACATACACAAACATAATACAAACACAATACTTTATATATATATATATATATTACTAAACACACAAACACATACACACACACACTCGTAACATATAACTATTGAAAGGATGTCTAGAGAATTCAGTATCATATGTTTTTACTGGTGGTGTTTGAAAACGCTTTATGAATACTGAATTGGAAAGGAAGAATATCAAAAGTCTGCATGTCTCATGTTTGAGCCATACCCCCACGGCCAAATCTGTCTGGGACCCCATCCACATTACTTTATTAAATATAATAATAATAATGATGATGATGATTATAATAATATGTGAACAATAGTCTTTTTATATTTGGTTTGTTCGTTTTATGATTATTAATTGTCAGAAAAAATAAAATAAAATTTATTAACATTATAATTACAATAATATGAATTTTTCACTAAAAAAAAATAAAAAATAATTTTTGTCCTAATAAAAATACAGAGATGGTGGGGAGGATAAGTACCTACCTACTAATCTTGGCAGATAGGGATGTGATTATATTGTTTGTAATCCAATAAGCGCACCGATAACACCGAACCAACTAACGCCAACAAATTTCTCTCAATTATCTAATAATTCATTGTTTTCAAGAAAATGTTAGAAATAAAAGTAATAGGTCTATATCTGTGCAGTTAGTATTCGAAATTTAAAGGAAATCGTTGTAGTCGTATTCAAGAAAATCCCCCCCCCAAATCTATTCTGTAAAAATTCCAACTTCCGGTTAACATATTTTCTTCAAATAAGTATTTCTACCAATGCTTCTGATCGATATTACTATTATATAGGCGGTAGAACCGTATTGAAGCGGTTCTTTACTCAGAACACCCTCAAAAATCCATTTTCCCGAGTAAATTTTTCAAATAGAAGTGATAGTTAATTTTGTGTGTGAAGGGAAGGGATTAGCTCATTGGTAGTGGGCTGGACTAGCAATGCGGTGGTCCCTGATTTGAGTTCAGTAGTATTGCCCTTAAAGTCTTTCTTCCTAGGCGCTCTCTTACAGCTCATTGTTGGACAGTGTTGTTTGAAGTTTACTAGGGGAAAGAAGCTTTGAAGAGTGGGAAATGAAGTGGCAAAATTCACAAAAAGGGAATTTTACAAAGAAATTAATCGCGCACGTTCATATTAGACAAATTAAATCTAAAAATTCAATTACCGGTTAACCCAAGTATTAACAGGACATGGTCCAAGCAGACACTATCTTTACAGATTATAGATCCACCTTACTACCCGTGTAGATTCAGCCAGGCCGCACTGAAGGCACTTAGGGCATTCAGAATTACTTCTTCCCTAGTTACGGAGTGTAGAGACTCCCTGGAGGCGTTGTCCCGGCACAACAAAGGGTGGCACAACGGGATATATTTTTGGCTGGTATGGGTGCCGGGACACAAGCGGATTACAGGCAATGAACTAGCCGACCAACTGGCCAGGAATGCTGCGAATACTCCTTTCTGTGGGCCAGAACCTGTTCTGGGAATAGCCAAAAGTATGGCGAGGGCTTCTCTGAGAGAATGGACTTGGAGAGAACATAATCGCCACTGGAGGCTAAGTACTGGAGCAAAACACGGCAAAATGGTTATGCCAGAACTGTGTAGAAGAAGAACCAGAGAGACCCCGGGTTTTTAAGCAGGTATCAGATTTGTCTGATAACGGGCCTGTTCTTCTAGGGAAGATTGGTTAACCCTGGGTCCGTCTGGTGTGATTCCTGAGAACTATCTCCGATACTACACGACGGTTCCAGGATGGATGGTAAGTCTGGGGCTGCCGTCTATTTT